>NJRQ01000062.1:501523-544628 GCA_003063805.1 Aphaenogaster ashmeadi | reverse complement strand
CCTGAAACGACTCTCTCTCTCTCTCTCTCTCTTTTCTTATACACATCTAGATGTGTATAAGAGACAGCGATTACCTACTCTCTGCCAGTCTCGCCTGCGCGCCATGATCTGCGAACCGTTAAAACGGCGTTGAACAGATCCACAATTTGTCTGGCGGCTTGGTCCAACTAACGAGGAAACTACGGGCGAGATACGCTTAAGATTTCCGCGAAACTTTTCGCCGGCGTTCGTTCGTTCGTTCGCTCGCTCGCTCGATGGTAGAACGCGTAAGTCTTTCCACTTGTTTCGCAGCCTTTGATTTACCCGGGCGAGGTCGAACGCGGAGGTTACTCAAACTTGCCGGAGTTTACTCGGCAATTTGTATGCTTTGCTAATGGAAAGTTGCCTCCGTTGACTGTAACGAAGTGTATTTTCGCGTAACGGCGGCAGCGGCTGGCAGTGGCTGGCGGTGGCGAGGAGAAGAGAGAAATTCGAGAGAGAGAGAGAGAGGGGGGGGAGGGAAGGTGAGAGGAGGGGGAGAGCGCGAAAGAGAGAGAGAGAGAGCCGGGGGAGAACGCGCGATCGTGACTGGAATTAAGCGGAGCGATTTTTCCAGCGAATTATCGTTGCGTTGCTTTTTGTTCGTCCCCTCTCGCTGTTTCCCTGTCTCCTCTCGCAGAAACGAAATTGTTTGATCAATTATGACGGGTGAGAGCGAGAGAGAGAAAGAGAGGAGAGGCGCACCGTGCCGTGCTTTTAAATCCACGCGCGCTCGCTCGCGAGCGCGATTTTATTTGCTTATGCATTTGTCCGCGCTGGAAACGTGAGTTCACGTTCGGCAAACAGACTCTCCTAACGAAGCTGCGGCAGCGTACACACCACACCACCGTGCTAAACCGATAGCCCGTAAAAATCATTTCCGAACTTCTATTGGGCTTGGGTCTCTCTTTTTCCCTTTTTCTCTTTCTCTCTCTCTCTCTCTCTCAGCATAGCGGCCACCACGATAATATCGACGCGCTATTAAAGTTTTCCCCCATCCCACCCGTCCCGTTCAATTCCAATCTGCCGCGCTCTTAGCGATGATCGCCTCGATTCCCGTACATCGCGTTTTTTTTTCACGTCTTTCGCGGAATAATACCCGCTCGCTTTTATCTGGTAATTACAGCGGAAATACTTGAGGGGCCCCGTTACGCGCTCTCGAGCCCGTTAATTGCCTCGCCACTTATTTAATCTAATCTACGGAACTTATCGAGATCCGAGCGATATATTATTCGCGCCGATCCGCGCGTATCTACGTACATATACGCGCAAACACGTAATCTTTCCCGTGCCGATGCCTCGCGGAGCGCGTATCGACGAGCAGCCGATAACGGCCGATGATGTAGCCCGATCGCGAGATAACGATCGGCAGGGTGTGCGTTGCGTAAACGATGTTATTGATACAATTTTTGTCGTTCTCTCTAGCAACAGAGGCCCGATTTGCCAAGACTCCTACAACAGATGCACGCCCAGCAACTGCCACCGGGCGCGGCGATGGGACCGCATCCGGGTATTCCCGGACTTCCTGGGTTGGGCCCGGGTGCGGGTATACCGGTCCCCACCTCGGCGTCCGCGGCGCTTCTCGGTTTAGGCCTTCCCCCGGGAGCGGCTGCCACCCCCGGAGGCACAGCCGCGCATCCGCTGTCGATGCTGACAAAGCCGGAACTTCATCGCGGTCAACCCGACGATCTCAAACCTAACGGAGGTAAGTCGTGCGAGCTTCCTCATCTCTTCTGGGCCATTCGATTCTTCGATTTTTACACGGAAAGAACGGTTTTGCTGAAATATCTATAAATTTGGCCAAATACAGATCTGAAAATAATTTTGTTGGACCATCAAAAGTAATTATGTAGGATTTTTTCCAAGCATCGAGTCCAAAATATTTAAAATTGACATATGTTAAAATTGACATGTGTTAAATAAAGTCTTTGAAGAAAGAATTTCTAATCAGAAACTGAAACATTGAAAATTCTTATATTTGTTAAATTTTATGCTGAAATTATGGGAGGAAAGTCTTCTCGTGATCTTCGGACGAATTCTTTTTATTCTTTCGTCAGCCGCTCGACACGTGTAAACTCGCGTCTCCCTTGACGAGCGTAAGGTCAGTCGCGTTGATAGAAGAGATTCGATTCGTGGAAGTCCGTCGGTCCCAATGCCCCGACTGTCTCGCGCACTCAGCGACTCGCTCGTAAATATTTCGCGCGCCAAACGATCCGTCTAACCGTCTCGTTCGCAGAACGGTTGCGCATTCCAGCTTCGCCTCGTGTTTCGCGTAACTCGGCTACCTGCTGTTCAATCGCTTATCTTCGCTTCTGCGAGAATGGGCCCGGTAACCGATCCTCATGAGACGATACGTTGTTGTTTTGCCGTGCTCGCCGTGACTCGTAATCTCATCGATGACTCAGCGATATACGCAGCGACGATGAACGTAAACACGATTAATCCGTCGAGAGCACGCTGGTGTAATGGATGAAAACCGCTCGTGAGAGCGTTTTAAGAAGAGGGAGACCACTTGGAGAGTATACGGCGAGAAACCGCTCCAAAGTCGCTGAAATTAAGCGGAATCTTTTCGTGCTATTTTAAGTGCGGTCTGCAACGAACGAGCCGATGATGCAAACGACCGTGCTTAAACCCGAGAGAAGCTTCTGAAACTCTCGATCTTGACCTCGAGAATCCTCTCGGGGTCTTAGTCCTCGTTCTTTCTCTCTCGCTTCCTCTTCGCCGCCTCCATCTGTCTTTCTCGTTGGCACGTCACGCGACTGCAAGATCTTGGTTCGCGCTCTCGGGGGCCTCACGTACCGCTGACGAAGACACGCCAGTACTCCTTCAAACTCCTCTCTCCCGCCTTTCGTTTCTCTCCTCTCTCGCCCTTATTCTCGCGCGCTTCCCAGCTTCCCTCGTCGATGTCTCGCTCGGCGTGTCTCGTTCTAGCCACAGCCATCTCTCGAGAGAGCACTCAGAATCTCCTCTCGACACGAGTGTACTTCCACAACCCTTCCCCTCCCCCTCCCCCTC
The DNA here is from genome assembly GCA_003063805.1 of Aphaenogaster ashmeadi. Lineage (NCBI taxonomy): Eukaryota > Metazoa > Arthropoda > Insecta > Hymenoptera > Formicidae > Aphaenogaster > Aphaenogaster ashmeadi. The sequence goes on along the minus strand of NJRQ01000062.1, from coordinate 541,595 downwards.
CCCCTGCCCGCGCCTGACGCCCTTACTCGCTGTCTCTATTCCCTGATGGCCTCCACTCTGACCCTGCCTATCCTTTCCCTCGACTCGCACTCAACTAACTATGTTACTCAGGCCGGGTATATAGCCTCCGGCCGGTTTGTTCCGCGCGTTGTTTTGCGTTTTCCGACCGATGTCGGGCCCATCGTAATGGGATATCCGTCGATCTTGGCGCAATCGCTTCGACGGAAATGCCGCCGGTTATCTTAGAAATCTCATTGGTATCGCGAATTGCTAAATTGTTCCTATTTGCCGACGCGAATATTATGTATTATTTCGGATGTGCTCTTTCTGACTGTTTCGTAACGTAAACTCTTTGTCGTCCTTCTTCTTTTTCTCGCCGAAGCGTGAACACACGTTCGACGTAAAGAAGGCGTGAAAAAGCGCAGTCAAAAAGAACAGATCTGGTGCAGTCTACATTGTCAACGATCGCAGACACTCTTTTGAAAAGAGATTCCGCCGCGAACCGAGAGACGTGTAACGGCCCAGTATTTCTGTCGTGACAACTGAAACTTCTTCCCTTCTTTCCGGAACATTGCCCGGAGCGAATTGTTTCTACCAGCGCGCGGCGGCCCCGTTCTCGTTTTGTTCTCCCCTCCGTCGGTTTTTCGCGTTTCCCCCTAAAACGACTCTATCCTCGGACATATCCGCCGCAATATCTGCCACCGCGCCGGCTGGCTGTGCGACGCCGCTATTCCTTTTTACTCACTCGGCAACGAGCTGCAGTCTTTATGCTCGATTAGAAACCAATGCCGGCCGTGCTGGCGTTGATAATAGCGGCATTGATCCTCGCTCGATTTACTCAAGTTTATCTCCGCATCGCTCCTTGAGTAGAAGTGGTACGATTTTAATACGAAGCGGATTTTCGCTGAATAAACCGAATACTCGATAACGAGCCACTCTTTATCTGATAATTTTCAGAGTAATGGGCGAGTTTGTCCTCGGTACTTTCAGCGAGCTCGCCCCAAGATGGGAGAGGAGATACGAGCACGCGGGTCCTTAAAACGTCTCTCGGAAACACTCGACGACCTCTTCGCGCTTTAGTAGAAAATTATGCGCGCTCTTCCGCGTCCGTTTACGAGCGCGCGCGCGGGAGTAGTCGAGAGTGAGGGAGGAGAAAAGAGTTTCCTGGCCGGATAGGAGGAAGGATAAAATGGGGATGACGGGCATTAGCGAGCTCTATACCCGGCGCGTGGAGAAGGAGGATACCTCTCGCTCCTTCTATCTTCCGAAGCTGCTCCGCTTTGCACGCGTCTGCTCGATAACGACGTGAACGTGTATCCAGGATTTTAACCCCTGAAACGACTCTCTCTCTCTCTCTCTCTCTCTCTCTCTCTCTCTCTTTCAGCATTTTACGTCGGCTACCAGTACTGGGTGGTAGCTCGGAAAAATACGAGAAAGTTCTTCCGGCCCAGTAAGGCTTTCCCCGGCCATCATTCCCGTTATTTTAACGGACTACAAAGACTATAATAATAAAATCACTCGTCCGCCGCGATGTAGATGGCCGATGATACTCGACGTACATCCAAACGGAAGTTCCACATGGAAGCTTAGGAATTAAGGTTTCGTCGAGCGACGAAAAATACGCAAGTTTTTATCGTTGCAACTTATTACCGGGGAAAACGTCGTTTCGATATCGTCCGGTATCGAAGCTCTGTCTCTCGCGGCGTCGCGTCAATAAAAATATTTTATTTCCGCGGTGGTTAATGTCGCGAGAGAGAAAAGAGAAGGCAATTTATGGTGGTCCCGGTGCACCGGGAACATAAACGGCTCGTGTAATTCTTACTTCGTAGTAGGACGGGTAACGCGGTAGGAAAAAGATATCGTTAAGATATTTCCTACGAGACCAAAGTGTACCAACCGGCGCGGGGTACGAGGGGGGGTGAAGGAGGAGGAGGAGGAGGAGGCTGGGGAAATCGAGCGACGGCAAACTATGAACTCGGCTTCTCGAGGACAAAGCTTTTCCGTCTGGATTTTCTCCGCTCCCTGTTCCAGCCGGCTTTTCTTTTTCCCGATCTCTCCCACTCCCCCGCGCCTGCCGTCTCGGAAATCCTTGAGAAGTCTAGCTAGTCTCGCGCGCTCCTCCTTCTTTCCCTTTATCTGCTTCTTCCCGCGGAAAAGATTCCGACGACATACCACCGAGACTCCATTCCCTTCGACGCTGTAATAATAATGAAAAACATTCGTGGCGTTCGTTCTGTCGGGGGATAGATTTGTCGAGAGTGATTTCTGAAACATAGATTATCTCGGTGAGAAGGGTCGCCGTTATATCTTAATAATACCACGATTTTCACGCGTAATTCACACGAAATTTTTACTCTTTGTTACAGGTCTGAATCCAGCCGAGGAGAGGCATGTGAGTATCTCATTCGAATACCTAGTAATTTCTCATTATTCGTCGCGAATGAGGAAGACCGGCATATCGCTGGTACTGTCGGGCGCGTAAAATTTCACCTCATAAAGGGGATTAGATCGCCGCTTACGCGCGATGTATTATTGGATGATAGCGGAGGTGGAGGAATACGAGAGAGAGCGAAAGAGGGAATTAGCGCGATACGCGATGGCGTGGAGAAAAAGAAAGAGAGAGAGAGAGAGATAGAGAGGTAGTGAGCCGCGCGGGATGGATGGGGAGGTGGAGATGGTGACGAAGGAGGAGGAAGCGCGGAATGGACGTAAAAGCCTGAACACCGGAACACAGGGCCGTAAAAAGCTCGTCGTCAAAAGCACTCCCTTCCGCTTTCATCGACCACTCCGGTACTCGCTCTCTTTCTTCTCTCTCGCTCGCTCTCGCTCTCGGCCTCTCTATTCCTCCGCGTTTCTCTTCTTCTTCGATAACATAAAGCGTTCGCTGGTTGCGGCGCGCGCGTTTATTAAAAGCGCTCCGGAGAGGAAAAAAGCCTCGAGAGCGCTCGAGGGCACCGCCGTTCGCGCTCTCCGCCTCTCAGGTCTCTCGAGTGTCCTGCGAGATCGGTCCTGCCGATCGATCGATCGCTCGGCAAAAGGCTCGCGCGAGAAAGGAGAATCGATCAGCCGCGGTCGGAACACCCACCCGCCCCTTCTCTTTTCTCTCTCTCTCTCTTTTTTTTTCGTTCCAGGATGAATATCGATGTGCGCAGTTAGCTCGGGCGTCGATTAAACGGTCCCGCGCGTCGTAACAGCGTTCCCGCATTAACCGATGCGATGCGGCGAAACGAATGGGCGATTAAGGTTTCACACTCGTTGAAAAATTCGCGAACCACTTGGCGAATCGAGAAAAACACAGTTTGATATTTGATTTCGCGAATATTTTCGCGCCCGGGCGAGCGATGATTTTTTGGTTATTAATCCTCTTTCGGTCCGTGGTGAAATTTACTGCGGGAGAGAGAAGGAGAGATATAGAGAGGGAGAACGAGCGAAGCGGACCGCCGAGTTGTAACTCTCGTTCGATTCGATGGCGATGGCGCCCGCGGCACGCTGCCAGCCCGATAATTAGTGCCCGTTTAATATGCACAATTATTACGGATTGATAATCGGGGCTGCGCGTCCATTACATCGGTATGGAGATAGATGGTAATAGGTTGCTATCGATATTAGCTCTCCTCTTTCGCCCTCTACGTACCCCCTCCCACCTCATCCGCATCGCCTCCTCCCCCTCTGGCTCTTCCCTGTGAATTCTCTTCCGTTTATCTCCCCCGTTTCGCCGCTCCAACCAAGTACCTTCCACAGTTTCAAACTGCGACCCTGAGGCCTGTGAAATTGAAATATGAATGCTAATGGGGTTACTCACCCCGGCGTCGTATAATATTACTGATTGCTGGAAAGGTGAGTGCTTTTACTCTCCTTGCTACATATTTTTTCTTCACCTTCTGTGTCTTCATTCATTCCAAGAACACCTCAGCTGACCGAGTCTTTCTACGCCACGCTTCACGTTATTCTTTTCTTCTTGTTTAACGCGTTAATTAATAATGATGATGAATTTTAAAAAGTTACAATTACGCGTATTTCCATTTCGAAGTGCGCCACCTCCCTTGTTCTGTCTGGACGTTTCACCGCATGTATACCGTATTGATCGAGGGTCCGATCTCGACGCGAAGGCGTCTATCGCCTTCTTTTTAACGGAAGGGAGTTCCGAGCCATCGAACAAATTGACGCCGTACTTACCGAGTTCCGAGGAGCGAAGAATTACGTTCTCATCGATCCGCTTTCTCGCGTCACTTTGAATTTATACGTCCTCTCCGCAGCGCAGGCTGCACGATAAAACTTCTATTCCGCACGGCGGGTCGTTACCCAACTATATTTTCATGTTCCTTCTTGCACCTCCGCCCATCCTTTCCTCGTGCAATCCGATCTCGTGATTGGATCGACGAGGAAGAACGGTGCTTGCGGAAAAGGGGCAAACCATCGCGGAAGGTTGGATGGAAAGGAGAAAAAAAAAAATCTCTCGAGGAAAGAGAGGGAATATATACGTATGTACAGAGGGTGCGGCGAGGGCCGGGGGGAGGGGGGGGGGAGAAAGTTGGCGTCTCAAATCGAAAACCGACGACAGCCGGAGAGAATGCGAGTCGTTATTATTCGCGCACCAGTAAAGTCTTCTTCTTTCATTCCTGGGAGCTTTACCTTTCGCATCCTACCTCATCCCCCCCCCTCTCTCTCTCCCTCTTTCGTGTCGCCTCCGCTTTCAAGATTTTTCACGACCCGGGAAATATTTCCTCTGTGCGTTGCGGAACACCTCGGAGCTTTTCGAGGATGCGGGAAAGAAGCCAGCGGTGTCTATAGCTCGTTGCGGTGTCTATAGCTCGAAAAAGACGAAAAGACGACGCAAGACCGAGCTACTCTGTGCGAGCTACTTGACAACCTCCTCTCGTCGTTCCTCTCGCAACCGAGGCGTCGACTCATAACGAATTCATAAAACACCGTGAAGCGACTTGCCCCCTGTGGCGTAAAAAGGCGGGAGAAGCGCGGGGATGAGGCGGGCAATGGACGACCGCGGAATATTTATTTATTGCTATTGCTTCGCGCAGACGGGCGAAAAAGGCGAGGGATTTCCAGCTATTACCTGGCCCCCTCTCGGACATGCGGGCGCGGGCTTAATTGAATTGCGCGATGCTTACGCCTCGTTTCGGATAGCTCGCGGTAAAATTGTCGCGAAAGTTGGTGGTGTCGATGGTGACGAGGAGGATACTCGTAGAGACCGTTAATGTTGATTCACCGCGCTGTAATGTGAACGCATTTTCGCAAAAATTGCCTGCCGACTGTAAAGCCAGATATATACTGTTATGCCCGCGGTACTTTTTTCGCCGCTTTCCCTCGTGTTCGCAGATAAATGAACGTCTCTATTTTCAACACGAAATATATTTAACCAACAATCGCGAGAACAGCAACGAGAATATTTCATGATAATTTGACATCATTCGCGAATTCACCGGCTCCAGTCAAACTCATCATGTTTGTCAATTAAAGATGACACTTTTTTTGTTGGATGTCGTCTTCACTCTACAGCTCAATATTAATCTTGTACAGTGGTCTCTTTATAGAGTTAAATATTGGCACGAATGAGCGACAATATATACGACATTATTTTGTCACTTATTTCAGAACGATGACGCCGATACGATTTGCCGAACGTTAATTGTAATCAAATATCGTCGGGGAAAAAATCGCCCCGTATCTCGTAGCCCGGAGGCTGGCATCGCAACCGCATCAGCGATCCTGATATCACGAAAACGAGGAACGATTTTAAACGTTTAATCGAAATCGATTCCGTTATTTACTGTGTGTATAAGCCCCTCGCGCTATCGCGATGTTGTGGTGGCAGGTACACGCTCGGCTGTTCCGAGAGTTGAAAATCGGCTTCGAATCGAGACGCCGCGATATCGATTGTTCGTTCTCTCTCCCCCCCCCTCAGCCCCTCGTACGCCTCCTCGCTTTTTCCTTGGTTCAGCCATTTTCCGGCAGTTCGTTCTCCATTGGTCGCGGAGCTCGCGGTCGCGTTACTCTTTTTCCAACTTTTACGCCATCCTCTCGCCTCTCCCTCTCGCCGCTCAGCCTCTTCCATCCTATCATCCCCTACCCGCCTTTTTAATCCCATCACAGAGTCGAGCGCGCACCAACGAGGCTGTCGCCGGAGGTCGGTAAATTAAATCTCGAATAAAGTGCAAATAAACGAGCAAGGGGGTGAGAGAAAGAGAGAGAGAGAGAGAGGACGGGAGAGAGGGGCGTTACCCGGGTGGTGGTCGAAAGTGCGGTACAAAAAAGCGACAGGGTGAGAGCGAAAAAAAAGCTAGCGGAGAGAAAAGAGGTAGGGAAGCGAGAGGGGGGAGAACACAGAGAAACGACGAGCACGGATGCGAGGCCAAGAGAGAAAGGGAGAGAGAGAGAGAAAGAGAGAGAGAGAGATAAAAGAGCGAACTGACGCGCGAGAGTGTAATTTATTTTAATTAGAGTGGCTGCATTATGTAAGCGGGTGAAGCGCCGATGAAAGGGTTTGAAAGGGTCGAGAGATCCTGACACCGACCCCCCGACCAACATCCCCTTCCACTAACACCCTGTCTCTGCTGTCTACCCCCGGGAACAGACTAATTCGCTCTCATCCAGGGCTGTGAGGATCGCGGGAGAGCGTTTCGAAAAGTCGGCGTCGAGATTCGCGGCCGATGCCACGGCACGGTGATTTCGCATCTGGAATGTTTGCGCTAGGAATGCAGTGCGCACCGGAAACAATATATTCTACGTACACAACCAGGGAGTTGAAAGCAAATTTTCAAACACGTTTGTACAGAGAACCGTGAAAAATCAGAGGCTTGCGTCAGTCATCCGTAGTGTAACATTTATTTCAAGTCTGGAAGGTTTTCCACCAGACACGTGATCCGAAATTTAATTACCGAGCCGTTTAGTTGTTAGACAAGGACTCAAACGGGGATGCTGCCTCGACTATCTCGGAGTGCATCCGCATGGGGTGCGCGAGGCGCGAGTTACGCTCTTGAGTTTCTCACACCCTTTCCTTAGCGGGCAAAGTAGAGAACCAGCCAACCCTCCTGCTTTACCGACGCCTCTGATCTCGTTAGGAACGCATTAATTAATTTACAAGATGGCGGCGGTGGCGACGACGACGGTATAAGAGAGCAAGAGCCTCGTTGTACCGCGTAGGGGCGGAAGAGTGGCGACTGGGGGTTGGGGCGAGGGTTACTGCACGGCACGTTTTAATTACTAATTGAAACGTTCTCCTACCACCTTCCACCGCGCCGATCCCGTAATTCCGTTTCCACGTCGCTGTCACTTTCACCCCTACCCTTAATTCTAACGACTCTCCAACCCTCTCTCCGAGCTTACGATTCTCTCTGTCTTAATATCCGCTCTTCTCTCTCGGGGATACTTAATATTTTTAAATACTTTACATAGTTCACCTTCATCCTCGATATTAGACTCCTCCTTGATCTTTCTCCCCCTTCGCAGGGAGGATGCTTCTGGCACAGGAATTTATGAGACGGTGAATCTGCGGCTTTCGCCGAATTAATTAATTAAAAATATCACTTTAACAACGCCTCGCTGCATCCGCTTTTCGGCCTCGTTTTATCGTCTCTCTCGCTTCGCCCTTTCTCGAAGTATCCTCTTCTTGCGCGCGGAATCATTGCGGAAATCGATAGATCGGAGAAAATTAAATCCGTTATGGAGTATGAGTTTTTGACAAAGTTGACGAGAGACTTCCCTATCTCTTATACATTTTATATACGCTTTTCATAGTAAATTCTTGCTTCAGACTATTCACGGGACCGTGACGAAACGCCAAGCGTCAAAGCATCGCGTAATAAATACGGGAAGACGTTTAATTACTCTAAGTATCAATTATCGTAACGAGAGGCGCACACGATGATACGGTGATCGTGCTTACGAAAGCGACGGCGGCAAAAACGCAACACGCCACTTCGTAACGCGTCCTAGTTTTACAGTCGATTGGCAACAAACGTAATCGTTAGAAAAAATAAAAAAATATGTATATCTATATATATATATATATATGTATATAAAAGTTGAGTCGCGCGCGCGCAACGATCGCAATCAGAGCACGACTGATCGGCGGTTTTATAGTCATTGCGCGCCTGCAGCGATCGATGACGATTCTGCGAAACGGAATAAAACGTCTCTCCAATATTTATTACGCCGGCACAGCACGATACGTAGGTGTGCGGTTGGGAGCAATTTTAGCAACAGTGCCTCAACGGCGAATCGCTCCGTCGCGGTTCTTTACGATCGATTCTCTCGCTGCTCGCGGCTTTCGTTCCGCCTCGCGCACGCCGATATTTACGCCCGCCGATATTCGCGTCCGTATTACGGGGCCCGACGTAAGCCCGCACAAATTTTCGCAGTCACAATCTTCCGGCGAGAAATTAACGCGAGTTTTTCAGGCCGTACTTTCGTTTTGCCCGCGCGATTTGCGGGAGGTTTTTCATTTTCGAGATTAGGCATCTTCGATAGTTTTATACCGGAAGTGGTCAAACTTAAAAGAGCACCAAGATTTACTTTCAACTTCCTCACCCCATCGCGATCTACCGTTTCCTGCACTGATAAAAAAGTACTTAAAAATTTATTTGTGAAATATAAGGCCTATTTCACAGAAATAAATCTCTTATTTAAATACGACGAAATGAAATTTTATTTCTAACAAATGAACCATCTTAGGTATATAGGTATATTTCACAGAAATGTATATTCCGTCATCATAGCTAAATTTTTTTTATAACCGATAAATATCGAAGAAAATGTCACAAGTAACATTTGTTTCTGAATATTTCGACTTTTTTTTTCTCAGTGTGTCGCAGCGAACTAGGTTTATATGTGAAATAAGCATTTATTTATGCAATAAGCATTGTTTATTTTATTTCGTGTGTTTGTGTTGCGATTGGTCATAAATAGCAATAATTAATTATGGTTACATTGCAACTGTTGTATTGTGAATTTTACGTTGCCACACGATCGCTCGACTGTTCGCCAGCGATTGGCCACCTCTGTTTTAGGCGTTCTTATATTCCGCTCTCTTGGAATTTATTGTAAAATTTATTGTGTGTTATTTAATGCGTGTGTATGCGTGTCAACGGGAAACGCTCTACTCGCAATACGTACACTCATACTTAAGTCCGATCATCCTCGAAACGAGAAGGCGCGCTTTTACGACTCGTGGCGGCGCTTAACGGCCGACTAAGCTTTTTAATAATTCGTCGACCGGTAATTAGTCCGTAATTTAATGAGACGGCCGTAAAATGCCGCACGTAGTAGACAGTCGACGCAAAGATCGACCGTCCCGTAATTACGTCTCCGTGTATATTTCACAATATAATCGGCCGACTGTGCTGCGTACCGTGCAACGCGCTTTCTACCGCGCCGTGAAAAGCTTTTTCCGCGACGACGGGAACGAAACGGAGAGAGAGAGAGAGAGGAGAGAGAAAGGGAGTGAAAAAAGAGAAAGAGAGAGGAAAGGGAACGAAAAAGCAGAAGCGGAAGAGAAGAGCGGCCGCGAAAGCGTGGATTTGTTATTAAAACGTCCTGCTGGAAATAACGGGCGCCGTGCAACGCGCGACGGATGCAGTTTGCAAACGAGGACGCGCAGATACGCAGCGAAGGATCATTATTTTATTCCAACGTAACGTCCGTTACATAACGTGTCCGATACTCGCAGGAAAAAATCTGTGAAATTCGCGAGAGCGCGCCCGTATGTATGTACGGGCGCTCGTCGACCGGCTCTCTCGCGCCCGTACGTTTCTTGTTAGAAATTCAAGCAAATAAATAGAACGAGAGGAAATACCACGCCGCGTAGATAATTCGGGCTCTGTATTTCGAACGGAAAATCTAATATCGCTCCGCGCGTCTGCCATTCCGATCGAGTATTCCGCATTCTAGTCGAACTTTCCGATCTAACGGCGTACACGTGGCTGGGGCTTTTTGGCGAGCGTTCAAGGGGACCGGACCGGACCGGACCGGACGGTGCGCCGCGGGTGAACGTTTAACCCGCTGACGTAGGAAGCCAATGAGGTTGCGCGTTCTCGGTCTTTCCGGTGGAAGATACTGCCGCTATAAATCAGACGGTCGATCGGCGACGGCCGGCCAACCGGTCCCGTCTCCTCTCCTTCTGCTCTTCCGTCTCTCGCCTCCTGCCGGCAGCAGCGTGGCTCGACGACGGCCATTAACTCTCTTTTTTTGCGACGTGTAATGACCTTAAAGCGCCCATGGTTTACGAAGCCATTCGTTAAGGGGGCCCCTCCGCGCCGCGCGTCGGTAATCGCGCGAGAATGCACCTCCGCGGGCATTGTTGCGTACGATCTTCTTTTTTCCCCCCCTCCCCCTTCCTCTCCCCCCCCTCGTCTCTCTCCTCTCACCTCGGCTTACCTCGCCGGGCATCTGCTCCGTTCACGCCCCTCTTCTCCACCACGGCTCTTTTTCTCGTCTTTCTTATTCCGACGTGCGGAAGGCGAGAGCGTGAGAGAGGAGACGACGACGGCTCGATGGGAGAGTGGGTAGAAGGGCGAGATAATAGGAGAGAAGCTCTGGTGCACCGTCGAGCGTGCACGGGCGAAATAAAGCGACGATCGGGATGCACCACCGGCTTTTCAATTACCCGCGTAGCTCCACCTCCCCGCCGCACGCTTCTTGCTTCGCTCCTCCGCCTCGTCCTCTACCGTCTGTTTTGCTTCCTCCTACTTCTCTCTGACGGAGCGATAAAAATGTTTCCTCGTTCTCTCCTCCCTCGTGGATAACGCGCAGGCACTTTATGGCAGGCTATTCTGTTTGCCCCTTATTTCTCCGATCTGCTCTCGCCCGCCCAATCGTCTCCCCCTCCGTCCTCTATCACTCTCTCTCTCTCTCTCTTTCTGTCTTTTATCCCCCCCGCATCACCCTCCGTGTCGTCTTTCCTCGCTCTTCGGCTCTCAGCGGTACTCTCTCAGGAAGCTGCTGCCTCGTAAAAGACCACTCACGTTCCAGCTATCGCCGCGAAACTCGGTGACTTAGCCGACAACGCCTCCGTGCGAACGGATGCATAGGCATTTTCCCCCCTTTGAAAAATCGCACGTGCAATAAGTCCGACAACCGGGTCGGGCTAGCTGGTCGAGTAGGTATTCACGCGGCGCGCCGTGGCGTTGGCGTTTCTCGTCAGAAACCACGTACGTAATTAAAAACGTAATTAAAAGCGTCAGTTGTACCTACGGAGCACGACGCTCGGATTGGCCGCGAGCGTAAGAACCGCGCCCGGGGGGGGGGGGGCGAATGAAAATTTGATGAGACTTAAAGCCCCTCAAAGGGGTTGATCGTCGACGCGGAATGAACGTTTTCCGAAAAGCATTCTCTGTCGGTTTTCTGAAGTTACGGTTTTTGTCGAAGACAAAAAGAAACCCGAGAAATTCGCCTGCCTCCGCAGTTTTCGTCGCGCGAGGCCGGGTTGGGACGAAAAACCATCGTCCGCGCCGCGAGTTCGTCGGCGCGATAACGATAACTGTTGCACTATCGATCACGCCGCGAGTGCGTCTGTGTACACGTACGTGCGCAAGAAAGAAACGGCGGGGCGACGAGATCATGGTGGTGTGTATATACGCGGGGCGATGGGACGCGGTCCACACGCGCGTTGCCGCATAAAATTGCAGAGCCCAGCAGCAGCAGCGGCAGCGGCGCGGCGCCGCCGAGCCGAGATAGCTGCAAACAGACGCGAGTTAATTTAAAAATGCAAATTCCACCGCGGGTCTCTCTGCCGCTCCGAGGGCGGACACGGTCGGGGGGAAAAAAGAGGGCGAAAGCGAGAGGAGAAGAAAGAGAGAGATAGAAGGGGGTGAGGAGGGAAACGGGGGACGGGAAAGAGGAAAAAAGCGCAGAGCGAGAGAACACGGCGAGTAACGCGCTGAGAGAAAGGGAATTTTGCTATTTACGGTGCCGCCATAAATCATAGCGCCGTGAATGTCTGTCTGATTCGCGGCGCTGCGTGTGAGCTTTATTTATACGTCGTCCAATTTGAGCAAGTCCGATTGCGAGAGATAGCCGCTGTTCCTCCGCCGAAAAATTCGACGGGGACAATCCCGGTCGGTGGAAGTGGCGGTAAACCGGCGTCGCGTTCGTACGAATAAATAAAAAAAAATATATATATATATATAAAACGCAGCGAGTATATACCGCGCTGGCGCTTTTACGATTAAAATTTGCGCAAGTATAATTTAAACAAAATCCTCGTATCCGGAAAGATATCCGATTGTACCCACTGTGTGCGGAAGCGCGCGCAATATCGAGCGGGCGGCTTGTTTTCGTCGCCGGCACAGGTATCGATTCCGATAAAGCCAGCGCAAAAAAAAAAGATCGGCCGGGCCAAAAACACGCGGATATCTGCGTTGCCGCGGCCGGGCGGTGATAAAAATTCGCGCGCACACTAATTGCCGGTATGACGAATGCACCGGTTGACCCAGTGACACGTACGCGCCGGATTCCGCGAGCCGATTACCGTCCCGCTGGCGTCCCGTCCGGCAGCGATCATAAAAAATTCCATGCATTCCCGAGTAAGCTGCGACGCGCCGTAGTATAGCCGGCGAGCCAGCGGGTGTCCGCCCAAAATTACGCTCGCGATCCGGACCCCGCCATGAATCACCACCCGGTAGCACACGCGGCGAGCGATCTCGGCTAATTAAATTAATCCTCCGCCGGGCAGAAACGAAAATCGCGATCGGGCATCGGATATTCAGGAGCCATTAGTCTCAAACGAGTCCGAAATCGCGGGACAAGTGTCAAGATAGTTTAATGCCGCGGATGTTGTTTATCTATTCGGAAATCGAGTTTGAAGACCTGATCTCTCGCGCCGGAGAGAATCACCCTCACATTCGAGAGATCTGTGTGGTGTCGGCACGACGGATGTCTCGAGTGGAAAGGTAAATACCACAAAACCGATAAGTCTGGTTGGAAACACTGCTTGTATGGCCGTTCGTGCGACGTCAGTCTCAAAGTTGAAACACAGAGAGAGCATTGTCTTTACGTTACTGTCGTGCTTCGACGGTCGGAGATTCGTCGACACGAGACGCATTAGTCGAACGTCTCCGCGTCGCGGCGCAAAGCCCCACAATGTCCGTCAACCACGAGCATCCCCCGCAGTCGACGGTATCGAATCGTACCGATCCACACGGAATCCCAATTTCCCGACGTCTCTCGTTCCTTCGGCGCGTACCTTCGAGAGCGACGGCGACGACGACATTGAGAGCCACTGGGTGCAATCTTGTACCAGCTGGGGTTTGCGGGGTCTTGGGAGACGCGACTCCGGCTCGTAACCTTCTCTCTCAGGGTCCTAGCCACGACGACGACGGTGGAGTGAGGAATAGGGAAACAGGCACCACAGGCAGGCAGGCAGGCAGGCGGCCGGGGCAGGGGGTGGTTGGTTGGTCGACGTAGGGTGAGAGCGCACGAGTGGCACCGGCAGCAAGGGGCGAGAGACGGCGTAGAAAAGGGAAGAGGAGAGAAGGAGCCGGAGAGAGGACGGTGGGTGGTCGGTCGGTGGCTTGGGATATATCCGTAAGGTTAGGGTGGTTGAGTCGAGACGAGGCGCCGTGGCGAAGGAGTCGCTCACTCACTTACCACCCTCATGGCTGCGACCGCCAACCCCAATACCATGCACACGGCCAAAGCCGTCCCCCGTCCGTCGCCCTCCCACCGTCTCCCGCTCTCTCGTCTCTCACCCTTGAAAGAGCCACCCCTGACTGTACTTCGGTGCCTGCTGCTGCTTGCCAAGTTGCTTGCCTGCCTGCCTGCTTGCTTGCGGACCAAGTCGTCCCTAACACTACAAAGTCTATATATCTACGGTATACCCGCAGCTCCTCCTACATTCCGCCGCCTTCTCCTCTATCTCCTCGTCTTCCCCTGAGGTACCAACCCCCATATTGATCGTGGCACGAATCCTCTTTGTGGGAAAGGGTGGTATGGATAGCCGACGGGATAGGTGTAAGTAAACTTACGTGAATGGAAGGCGGGCCGCGTGTATATCGTTTCTTCGCGGAGGTACCTATATATACACGTATATCGCGTATGTATATATATATATATATATATGCTCTGTGCATATACCGGCGCAACACGAGCGGGCAACGAGAAAGCAAGAGAGAACAGAAACGGAAAACTCTCGCGAAACGACATTGCGAGCTATCGGCGTCTCGCGATGGGGTGGGAGAGAAAGGATGCGCTTACCCCCGAAAGACGAGACTTCCGGGTACATACTAGCGGTATCGACTGCGGACAAGAGATGGTGTGTGTTTCCGCATGATTTTCCAGGGAACTAAATCCAGTCGCGATTTCCTCGTGGAATATCGTTTTACCGTAGCATCTGCCAGGAGTATATATTTCCTCTTTTTCTATTTTAATAATAATACCATGCGCACATCAATAATTATTAAATTTAATATTATAATTAAATATTTTGTAATGCCCACAAATATTTCTTTTTCCTCGATCGAAGATTTATCGCGCGTTCGCGACTAATTTAGATGCGATGCAATGATAAAAAAAACTCGTCGAGAACGTGCAGCGCGAAATGTTGTTTTTCACTAGTGATGAAGTTCGTCTAAATCGTAAGATTTTAAGTCATCATAGCGCGCTTTATTTTCTCACGAACGTGTGTCAAGCGCTGTTTTCTCGCGAGATTCCAACGGCACGACAGTCGTCTCATCCGCTTCAGTGGACTCTGGTCGGATAAGCAGTGACCGACCGTTTCCGGATAACGAGTGGACGTCTTTTCGGAGGAAAAAGATCCCTCTTTCTCTCTACCGGGATTCTTTCGCGAAGAAAACTCGAAAGAGCGGCACGTAATACGGCTCCCGGGGGATCCTTTTCTTACCGAGAATCTTTCATGACGTGAGCGGAGCGCGTGTTTGCGAGACTTCCCGCCCCGCTCACCCCCTCCCGGCTTTTGTCTTCGCTTCTCCTCCCGTCGCTATATCGTCGTCGCGAACGAGAGAACACGCTCCCGCTCGATTTTTCCGCGTCGTAGGGTTTTCATACCCGGTTCCTCGCCGACTCGTTCCTTCTCCCGAGCGATTTCTCGACGGTGTCTGACAAGACACCGGCGCGATATCTACCCGCTTATCCTCCGCGCGGCATGTAATTTCGTACGTTAATCGCCCGAAGATATACTCGCGCGAGCGCATCCGTATATCTCAAGGTCCTAACTTTTCTTTTATTTCCTTTCACACCCGGAGCGTTTCGGTCGACAGGCGGGAGATGATACCGAGGCGTCGAAGTAATGGACCGAGAGAGCGAGAGAGGCGGCGCCGCTGCAGTGGCGGTGGATGAGGGACGAAGGGTAATTGAGAGAAGAGGAGATTTACTTCGACACCGGCGGCGGTGGCTGTGAGGGGATGCGACAGGGTGGTTTACGGGTTTGCAAAGATGGGGCGCGCAGTTATCGGGGACAGAGAAAGGGCTGCTGCCACGCTTATATACATATATACCAAGGCATGCGGACGGTGTCGCGATGCTCCATCGGTCGTATCGACGAAACTACCGCTCGTAAAGCTTCCGGTCAATGATATCCTCGACCCGGTGAGCCTGCATTTTGCGAAAAACGCTTTTCACGTTTTATGAAGATTGTCAATGTTGATGATCTTCCTCTGGATTTTGTCCAATCGTGGCGAAACAAGAAGACAAGGTCGGAGTAGCGATAAGCAATCTTCGCGTTGTTTATCCATGTCTATGCGATTCTTATCTCTCGTGTTTAAAGTAGAATCTTCTCTAGTTGATTAGATTCTCGGGAAAAGAGTCCCGTTTTAATTCGTATGAGCGATTATTGAAGAGGCGCGATAAAACAAAAAAGAAGTCGATAAAACGCCTGGGATGTTCAAGTACTTTCGCGTTCGGAAATGCATGTCGATATTTTTCTCGGCACTCGTGCATAATACGATAGAAAAAAAAAGCAGGATTCTACGATCCGACCTATTATTCTTCGTTCGCCTCGAAGCGAAATGGAGGTCGTGCGGGCCAGGAGGGATAAGTAATTCCGTCGATGCCTCTTCCACCCGTCCGACGGGAAGGTCGTTTTATTTAATCGCGAAGAAGGAAGGAAGGAATTTAGTCGTTCTACCCTCCATCCGTCGACCATCCCCCTCGGTCGCAAGAAGTCCTTCGTTCTCGATACTTTTCCGTGGAAATCTATCGGAGGAGGTAGAATCCAGTGCAACCCGTAAAAATCTTGGACGAATAAATCCTGTAAATCTCCGTAATCGGATTAACCGCGCTAGACGAGAGCGGATCGTACCTTTCGCGTTGATAAGGGATTCTATAAAAATTGTAACGTCCTCGTTGAACGACTCCGTTAAGGATCCCGGATCTTGAAATCTGAATGTCGATCGTCTTTGTTGCAGAGAAACTCGATATCGCCGGCCGAACGGGAGAAGTACAGACCGCGCAGCACACCCGATCCGCAGCACGAACATATGCTGGGGAAGAAGCTGAAGAAGGAGCAGGACAAGGACATAGGCCATGTAGGTATCTAAGATTAGTGCTCCATGCGAGCCGCGGTCCGCCTTAATAAATCCATGCGTGTTCTCCCCGACAGCAAAGCGATGGTGAAAAGAGCGACCAAGACCTGGTGGTCGACGACGCGAGCGAGGGTCCAACTAGCCCGGCGGCGAATGGCACGGCGTCGCCGCGAGAGAACGGTCTCGACAAGTTGGGCCCGTCCTCGGTGCCGCTGAGCGGTCAGGTGAAGAAGGAGGTACCACCACCATCACCTAGAAGCGGCACTAGCAGCAACGCGAGCACGCCCTCGGCCAAGAAGATGGAAGAACGTGAGAAACCGACGACACCGATTTCGAAACCGGTCACACCAACGTCGGCAGGTACGGCTTTATTCGAGATCTGTCAGGAGCCAAAATATAGGAAAGGAAAAACGTTCAGGAAAGTAACCGAGTTTGATTGGCGATATCGTAGGTAGCAGTTCCGGTTCCGGTGGCCTAAAACCATCGAGCTCCAGCAAGCCGTTGGTCTCGGCTTCGGTGGTCGGCCCTTATCCGCCGCACTATCCGCCACCACATCATCCGCCCGCGGGACCTCACGTGGACATGCTAGGTTATCCCCCGGCGGCGCTCAACGGCGGTTACCCCACGAGACCACCCCTTCAGCAGCTTTACGATCCTCATGGCAGCATGAGAGCACCGCTCGGACCGATCATTCCTCCCGGCGGTAAACCGTGAGTGTTCTTTCCTTTCCTAATTCGCTGTCGCCTGCGCATCAGTTTATCAGCGTATCGTTGCGTTTATCGCTGGTATCGCTGCTTTTATGAGACGACGTTTTTTTCGTAGCAGTGCGTACAGCTTCCACGTATCTAGCGAAGGCCAGATGCAGCCAGTACCGTTTCCGCAGGACGCGCTCATCGGCCCGGGCATTCCGCGTCACGCGCGTCAAATAAACACGCTCACTCACGGTGAGGTAGTCTGTGCCGTGACAATCTCAAATCCAACGAAATATGTCTACACCGGCGGCAAGGGTTGTGTCAAGGTGTGGGACATCAGTCAGGGTGGCAGTGCTAGTGCGAAACCCGTCTCCCAGCTCGATTGCCTGCAACGGGACAACTATATCAGGTCAGTGATGGTAACACGTGTCTTCATTCGCAATTCGTGACACATTAACTCCCGAACGCTATATGCGGTCGATGTAATTAATTTCTGACTCTGAATTCTGGATGACATTTAGTCGTGTCCGCCGGCTGTATATCACGCCGAAGCAGCGCGGCATCGATTTATCACATGCATTTTCCGTATGCGTTTACTACCCTTCCCGATTCCCTCCCTCTCCTCACGCACCGTAGAACGCGCGCGACCGTAGTAATTATTTAAAAGCGCGCATAAGTGGCGCTATTTAACGAGATTAATGTAACGCGACGCTCGTTGTTCGATGTCATTAGGTCGGTAAAACTGCTGCCCGACGGCAGGACCCTGATTGTGGGAGGCGAGGCGAGTAATCTCAGCATCTGGGACCTGGCGAGTCCGACACCGAGAATCAAAGCCGAACTGACCTCCTCGGCGCCGGCGTGTTATGCTCTAGCTATCTCGCCGGATTCGAAGGTCTGCTTCAGCTGTTGCAGCGACGGCAACATTGCCGTGTGGGATTTGCAGAATCAGACATTGGTTAGACAATTCCAAGGTCACACGGACGGCGCTTCGTGTATCGACATCTCCGCAGACGGCTCGAAACTGTGGACAGGCGGTCTCGATAACACCGTGCGTTCCTGGGACCTTAGGGAAGGCAGACAACTGCAGCAGCATGATTTCACGTCACAGATATTCTCCTTGGGATACTGCCCAACCGGCGAGTGGTTAGCCGTGGGCATGGAGAATTCGAACGTCGAGGTACTCCATGCCACGAAGCCCGACAAGTATCAGTTGCATCTGCACGAATCTTGCGTGCTGTCGTTACGCTTCGCTTCGTGCGGCAAGTGGTTCGTCTCCACCGGCAAGGACAATTTACTTAATGCGTGGCGCACGCCATACGGTGCCTCGATTTTCCAGGTTAGTCGTTATCGCGTATGCAAATTGCTGGTTTTCTTTTGATGCTAATCTTGCGCGCAATCCGTTATTATTGCGTTTCACCAAGTATAATATTGTAAACGTTTCTTTTCTCTTTCCAGTCGAAAGAGTCGTCTTCGGTGCTTAGCTGCGATATTTCTACGGACGACAAGTACATTGTGACCGGATCCGGCGACAAGAAAGCCACCGTCTACGAAGTGATGTACTGAGCCGCATATTGGCTTAACGATACACCTTCGATATACTACATCGATTGAAGTTTCTCGTGACACTAGGTGTAATTGACTTATGACGGAGGAATTGAAAAAAGAAAATTAATTTTTTTTACTCCTTAAATGTGACTTCAAGGAGCTGTGCAGCGAATTATGCAATTTGACAAGAATTGATAAGACTTGGTCGATGTACTATGATCGCTACATTCGACGAAAACCGAATTAAATTCTACATTTCTGTAATCCCGAAAAAACTAAATTATATACGGGGGATAGTACATAAATTATGGGGATATAAATATATATAAAGATTGCAGCATTTAGCTGTATAAAATTGTATAGAGCCTATAATCGTAAGTAGGATGAAGCGAATGGAATGTGTGTGTGTGTGGGTGTGAGAGAGAGAGATAGAGAAAGAGAGACAAATGTGTGTAAGTACTCTCCGTCTGTATTTAACGTGGGAGGCGATCATGAAGTCGCTTGTGTAATATGTTACTGATGTAATATAGAATCTTTATAATTAGGTCCTTTTGCATGTGATCGTGACGGAAACGGAGTGAAGAATCGAGCGCATTTCGTCGGGCGAGGTCGTTTTCTTGCTGCAATGTTGCAGCAACGAAACGAACGCCACGGCGAAATAACTGAATACGTACGGAATGCTGATCTAGTGTTGTAGACTTGTCAAAGTAGGGATGTATGTTGTGTCGCAGAATTATACATAATATATTGAGCACACATGTAGACAGAACGTTTACGTCATGTAGCGGAGAAACTGTAGGGCTATGAGAAACCGATAAGTATCGATCACGCTAACAGTGTTGAACGTACGCGACGTTGCGTATGTTCGGTATCGAAGCCAGCGATGTGATCTTTGACATTTCTACCACCGACAAGAGGAATAATTTGTACTTATTACACCTTCAGTTTTAAATACGATTCTTTTGTAATTATATGGCACTGTTGCGTCTGCCGTTAAGACTTTATTGTAATTGAGATTTTATAAAACGTGTCGAGGGAGAAGGACGGTGATAAAACGAAAAAAAAAGAAAAGGGCGAAAGATACTTTTCGATCTTTTGCAGTAATTATGAAACTGGCTTTCATACGCCTATTACGAGCGGTATCGAATACAAATAGGAACTCTATAAGTTGCGCCGAACGCGCACCGGATACTTGATACAATGTACATTGTTTGCGAGTCTTGACTGCCATAATAGGCATATACATACTACGCACACCCATATACGCGTAAACAAACACGAGCGAGCGGACCACGTTCGTGGGCGGATTTTGCAGAATATTCGATAAAGTATTTTTGTGACTATTCATCGTGAGACCCTCTAGGCTTAACCATCGAGCAAAACCGATCGAGCGTGATCGGACCACGCGCGCGTCTGCATCGACGACTGCAGAGACGGGACGATATGTAAAACGAGGCGAAACACTTGAATTCTTACATCGCCCTTCGGTGCAAGTTACAAAAGCCGGAGGTGTGTGTGCATCTGGACTTTTAGGGTACTAGCTAGCGCATTATTATTCGGAGGCCGTATGGTGAAAGCGGGTGATGCGTAATGGAGATTTATATTTTGTTACAGGAAGGCACATACATAACACACACACACGTTGACATCCGCTGTGACCGTCCGAAATTCAACGCCACGATAATAACTGCCGCGATAAGAGCTTTGTAACGTGGTTGTACCGTTCACCGGTCGGTGCTGCGACACCGCGAACCGGGTGAACGGACCCACAGATTTTGGACGACCACAGCCCCGTTCATATAGACCAATAGAAACAACGATACCTCAAGAAGACTCAATAGTTAATTATCTCTAACTCATCGACTTGTACAGAATCGATATTCTTTTACAGTTGAATAACACACGCACCGTGAAAAAAGAAAGCATTACGCGAGACAAAAAGATCGCATAGCCGCGACAATGATTGTACCCTGCCTCCCACCCATTCCATCCCTCACCCCTTTCCTACCCCACCCCGGAACCGTACCGTAATACGTTGAATTGCGTCCCCGTGCTCGCATTTTGCACTCTGCGAAAAAGCGTACGAAGGCCGCCGTGGGAGAAAACATACGTTCGTAATAAACGGAAGACAGGCAGCGTTAATCTTTTTCCAAGCACTGTTCAAGTTGTTCCTATAGCTACGCGAAAATTGTTTCTTTCGGCAATTAAATCCTCTATATCTATATACAAGGATTGACGTCATTGCGCTCCCGATCCTCCTAACCTTCGTGACTCAGGATTATTCCAGAAGGCTGACAGCAAAAATATCGAAGGGTCGCACTTTAATCCTCGAAGTTTTCGGTTCGATATTCTAAGATCTTCATTGTTAACATATTTATTGTTAAAAGTAACATCTTGCGACAATCAACGATTTTCACGCAACCTTTATTAGGCAAATCTCTATTGATATCTTTAAATATTCAAGACAAATATTAATGCAAAAGAACACTGTTACTGCAGAAATATCTACAGCTATTCGTCAATTTTAAAAAATTCGTTTTCTTGCAAATATGGATAAAACAGTACGAGATATTATTTCAGGAGAAAAATTTAGATTCGAGGAAATTTCTGAGGTAGAATTCGCTCTTGAAAAAAATTCATTTTAACGTCTCAGTATTTAGACTCGGCGATTCAAAGTCCATTAACTGAGGAAGACTGTAAAGAAACCGAAGAAAAGTAACCGTAAAGAAAAAGAAGAAAAAACCGTGAAGAAGCGAAACCGATATTGAGAAGCATAGAAGACAGGTTCAATTGAAAAAAAAATCGTTCGAAGAAAAAACCGTCGATTTTATTTTATTATTGCATCTACATTCACGCCTTAAGGCTTAGAACAATCAAAGTTTAAAGATCGGCAGGAGCTCAAGTCGAATATTTTCTACTCTTTATTTGCTTTGCAGATACGTGTCTGTACTCAACTTTATTTTGTCTCGTGAAAACAATATTTTGCCATGAAACTTCTTTTGGCTTATTTCTTACAAAGTTACGAAAGGAGCTACAGAGCCGAATTTTGCAAATTGAATTTTGCTCTTAAAAAATTTATAATAAACAGAATTATTTGCACCTTAACTGCACTATAATGCAGATCTGGTGACAAATTAGAATTTTTATTTTGACCTTTTCTCCCAAAAAATCGCTCTCTTTGTAGCAGCGATCGGGCGATTCTCCTGATTACAAATATCGCAATTACATTGCGATTTTCTTATTTTAGCCGTAATATGGGTGAATAAAAATTCATCTCCGACAGATGTCTCCATGTTTATCCATGCCGACCCTTAAAGGTCCGAATTAAAATTATCAGCATTTAGAATTTCATCTCGCTTTGCATCGAACGTAGAGATAAATTCTCATTTTAGCGGCACGTGTTCAATGAACGCGAATGGCGCGGAACGGAACGCACGTGCGTGACGCGGCGCGCGCACGTGCATTCTGTGTACCGTGAGGTGCTGCACTCTGCGGGCGAGTCGTCGAACTACCTACTGTCGCACGCGCGACGCTTCAATATGGCCGACAGTGAGGCTATACGGTGCGGTCACGGTGCTCCCGTGGCCGTGATATTTTTGCAAGGTATTCACGCGGTGTAAAGACAGAAACTCGCAACGATGAACATGTCCGTGGAGAAGAAGAAGTACCCCTCGGCGTTGCCGATCAATTGGCCCGCGAGGGAGGAACCGGCGAGGAAGAGCCAGAATCAGTTAGCGTCCACGGGGAAGGTTGATTATTATTACAAGTAGGTTGAATGAATTGTTAAGAGAAATATATATTTGATCCTAGGCGAGAATGCGACGCGTGCATTCTCGAACGTTTCCGAGATCGAGAGTCATTTTCACAGACGGGCACACGGTTTTTCGAACACCGAGAATTGTAACCTAACAACTACCCTCTGTCCGAACTAACGACGCGGCTTTTTCTTTCTAGCCGTAATGTTAGGAACGACGCGTCGTTGGTGCCACCGATCAGGCAAACGGCGTCGATTTTTAAGCAACCGGTGACTATCTACAAGACGCAGGAAGGGAAAGTGAAGGATATCAAACACGGCACTCAGGAGAAGCCAAAGCAGGTTGGTTTACGCAGTGATCGCAGTCGACTGTGTGTACGCTAATTGGACTGTCGAACAGTTTGATGTGTCGATGAATCGAATCCCTTTGCTACACCATAGCCTGTCTATTCACTTATATAATATCTAGTAGTTGCACCCTTATAATCTATAAATATATTCATGGATATATATTGTCTTGTATATATGGAGATCTTTCTAATCCCTGTATTGTTCCTGCGAGATACACTTTGTCTGCTTATACCCATTCACTTGTACTGCTCTTCGTTAGCTATCCTTGTAAATTCACAACTGTCAAATCGTTGCTTTAGGAAGGAGCCGATAAAACTGACGGCAAGTATGGCTCCCAAGATAAGCCTAAGCAGGTAACTCTGAACATGCAATCATGAAATCGTCAATAATTTTGTTTTTTCTGTTATACTTTCAATACCAAATGTTATTAGCTACTAGATTTTAATAATAACATTAAAAGTCAATCTTTCTAGTGTTTAAAAATGATTGAAGAAGAGTATCTTATAGTTTCGCCATCCCAATTTTTGTTTGAATAGGGTTATAAGTTAATTGGTGGTGGTTGGTGGTGGTATTTAACAAAAATATGTTTATATACTTACATGTTAAAAAAAGCAATGATTCAATTTTCATGTAATGAGACATTGTTTTTAACTTGGATTATTTTCTTAGTAGAGTAGTGTATGCTGAGTAAGAGGATTAATGAATGATAATCAAAATATCAATCTTCCAGCTTTTCTGGGAAAAACGCTTGGAAGGTCTACGAGCCTGCGATCCCGACGGTTACGAATTTGATGCAATGGATCTGCCAAAGAACTTGAAACCAGTAGGACCATATATCACGGAAGAAACATTGCTCCAAAGCGTGGCCACTGCATTGCACGTATCTACTCAACCAGTCACGGGACAAACAGGATCAAAGACGGCTTTAGAGAAGAATCCCGGGGTATTTCTCAATCCTGATCAACCACTTGTACAGGTAGAATCGATAGTCGAACGTTAATTGGCATCAAGAATACACTATAAAATAGCATCATTAGAACATATGCACTATAAAATAGCATCATTGACATTAATGGCATGGATTTTTAATGTTTAGTTAATATCACTAATAAATAATTATATTTCTCTGTTTAAGGCGGTTTCGATAGCAGATGAAGATATAAGGAGGCAAGAAGACAGAGTGGCAGTCGCGAGAAAAAAATTACAAGACGCCCTACGTACTCTTCAAACCTAAATTATAGAGACTTTATGCATATTATCACTTGCTCATGTTTTAGTTTTAAGTTCGTTATAAATTATATCATACCACTTTTGTAATAAATGTTTTTATAAAAAAAGGGAAATGAGGAAAAATGGAAATTTGATTAAGGTGGAAGAATCTGACGAAATATTTAAAGTATGGTAATAATTGATTATGTCGAAATATATTTTAACGAAATCTCTCGAGGCGGAATAAAATCGACAATGTAAAAAAATTAACTATGTAGCTAAATGCTCTTCTAAAGAATTCTGATGTGTTCCCATTATAATAATTCGAGAATAATTTGGTTTATAGCGCTTCAAATAACTTGGATTGCCATCTGTCTAATATTCCTTGTGACATGCAGGAAATCGATTAAGCTAATAGTGTGCTCACGGAAAATCACATTTCTCAGACTTGGTTTGTTGGCAGATGGCAAAAATACCGCATCTGGCTCGGAAATCAATCGTAATTACCACACAGATTACTGGAAATTAATATTTAAGAAAGCTATATTGATTTTCCAATCCAATGAATTGAGATCTTTTTTTCGACTAACACGGCACATTTAATCTTTGATCAATACTGTCCATGTAATGAATCGAGAATCGGGTTAGTAAAACGTTCACATTAATTATGCAAATTGCCGCGTTTAGTTCGGCTTGAGAATGGCCGCGCGGGAATTGACCGGTCTTGAAATATCGTCTCGAATTCGAGCTTAGCATGTCGTCGTCGTAGAAAATAGCCTGAACGGCTATATTCAATAAAACCTTCATCAAGTTATGGTCAGCACAGGATAGAAAAATAACAGAAGTTAAAAAAAGATTTAAAAAATGGTTTTGAGAATTATCCTATAAGATCTCCCACTGGAAATAAGTTTTTATTTTTATTTTTAAAACACTTCCTGTTAAAACTTTCTAACAAGGGGAGTGTCAACCCTTCGGGTCACCGATTTTGCCGAACTTTTGCAGGAATGTAGTATTCGTATAGAAGAAACAGATGTTGAAAAGAAATCGCGATGTGAATTTTAGTACGCTACTTTAGTACGACTGCAGTAAGCTGTCTGTTAAGTTTTAGCGTGGCGTAGCAAACTAGGCGTTGAACTACAAGTGTTTATAATTTTTTTTCTTTTTTCACAGTACTTCCTAAATTATTATACATTATATACAATATATTAATTATTATTATTGCTTTTATACGAAAAAAAATTTATTGTTATAACTTGAATACTGTGCATGAAATATGTTTTTCTAATGAAACATTGGCAATTTTGAAAATAACAGTTTAAGGCGCACTTCTCGCAAAAAATGATTCATATCGGTTATAATAATATTTTCTATGCATTCGATCGAATTGTTGTTGGAATTATAATGCGATACGGCTACAGCCTCTTCCTAGAATTATATTTCTTACACGCTTTATATTTCTTAAGGGATTGCCTTTTTCAAGCCAGTCCTCTTGTTCAGCACCGTAGCTAGGGCAGAGCAACAGGGGCGCAGATCCGAGAGGGCGCAATCAGCGAAGCGATTCTTAGTATTGAGTAAAGAATATAAATTTTAATAATAAATAATAAAAAGCGTAAGTTCAAATTTACCGCGCACATAAAAAAATAATAAATAAAATGGCTAGAGAAAAATCTAGGAAAGTAATTTTATAATTTTTATAGTTTTTTTCACTTGTCATTTTTTATTATAGTGACTGATTTTACTTAAGGTAACTGTCCCTAAATAAATGGTATAGGTAATTAATGTGATTGTTTTATTTTAATATATATACTATCCCATGGAGAGTTTTTGTAGGCATAAAGTCAGAATCTTGCCCTGGGCGCCAATGACCTCAGCTACGGCACTGCCCTTGTTTGCTCGTATGACGTCATGATATTTTTGGAAGAGCAGACCTCGTCGCATTTCGAACGCCACGAACTGTTAGTCGACCGTTTACTGTCGTCGAAGACACTTGTCTGTTACTGTACACTCTAAAATTGTAAAATTGTGTGAATATTCTGTGCCAACGGTTTTCAAAATGAATCAACCATTAGGTTTATCTAATGCAAAAGAAAATTTAGAAGATGAGCGTAAACAATTGTTGAAAAACGAAGATTTTAAGGGCGAATTAACAAATGCCCTTAAATACTGTAATAGTTTGCTGCAGGCGAAAGATCTTTTAACAGATACATCTCCTGATGAAATAAGTTCTGTGTCTGTACTTATGGGAGAAGTAATTTGTGAAAAAATTATCAACAATTTCGGAGACCGACAAATTGTTACAGAATATGATTTAATACTATTTGATGAGAGCAATACCGAAGAACTATACGAAAAGGTATGTTAAAGTATTTCTATTATTGGCAATAAAATGAGCACGTTTTTCAAAATTGTAGAAACAAAATGGTATGCTCTGACGTATGATATTAACGCTATTTTATTTTAGATTGTTAGTGACTAGTTAGTGACAGTACTAATGTTCACAGCATAAACATTTATGATTTTCTCATGCAATTTTATTTTTATTCGTAGTGTAAAGTTGATGGAGATGAAGATTATGAGCCCGAAGAATTTCAGAAACCACCTTTCGAGTATATTCCCTTGGAACATAAGATGAGAACTGTCGCTTTGGCTGAAGCTCATCCAAAATGGTCTTTGGCAACTCTTCAGAAGAAAGGCTGCAGTCGCTTGAAGAGAAAAGAAGATCTCAAAAGGTGGACGGAAGATGTGAAGAAGGGTGGAACACACATTGATAAATGGATACGTATCGATACAGAAACCTTCGAGCGTTTCATGGAAGCTAGAGCCTCTTATGAGCAGGAAAGTTTATTGTTTTATTGAAACGGAAAAATAAACGAAAATATGTAAATTTTTGAAAGTATGTACAATATATTGGCTTTTAACTTTAATAGGTGACAAACCGGACAATCCAGCAATGGGCAATGGCAGCAGCGTTTCCTTACATTTCAGAGCAGTTTACTTTCAACGCAAGCAAATCATGGGTGAAGCATTTCAAAAGAAAGCATAGGATAAAACAGCAGAAAATCACGAAATACGTTAGTGAAAAAGATTGCGCCACAATGGAAGAAGTACTAGAAGCGGCCGAAAAATTCCAAACGCAAACTAGAGCTCTGATCTCACAATTCCAGAAAGATTTTGTTATTAATACCGATCAGACTGGATGCCAGTATGATAGTATCTATAACGGAACCCTCGAGCATCAAGATGCGAAAACAGTTTTTGTAAAGAACTCTTATACTGCGCAGTACACTTTGGCCGCGTCGGGAAAGATTATTCCTTTTGTATTTTTGTGCATGCAAGAGCCCTCGGGAAAGTTTGGTCCTATAGTCCAGAAAAATGTTGATAAGTTGACCGATGAGTGTAAAAACGTTATTGTCACCTGTTCAAAATCCGGAAAACTCACAACCGATTTATACAAACAATTTTTGACAAATATTGTATTACCGTATGTTAAGAACAACAAGTTTTTGCTCATTATTAATTCTTGGAAGGGCCAAACCAACCCCGCTCTACATGATGAAATCTTTGAAAATGAATATGGAGAAGCGACGTGTACGTTAAAAGTTATACCACCGAAATGTACACCACTGTGCCAGCCCTGCGATGTGTTTTTCTATCGTCAGGTAAAAAACTTTATCAAGCGCTTGCAGAATGCTCCCACATTGCTGCAAGAACAGAGGGAAATATCATCTCGTGAAGATGTTATAAAAATTCACTCCTTAATATTGCATCAGTTAAATGCTCCGGTATTCTCACCTATGATTAAATACGCATGGTTTGCGTCAAAACTGACGAGCGACCGGACGATCTTTTTGAATGTTAACGAGGTGTGTTTTCCTGTCTCATTATTGAAAGAAAAATGTGTCTGCGAAAAAGTTGGATTCATAAAGTGTGCTTGGTGCAAGTCAGTCCTATGTTTCACCTGTTTTTTTTATTCCAATCATCCTAAAGTTTGTAAGGTTATAAAGCAAGAAGACGAATGACCGCAGTCATTTTATTGTAATTACTTTTTTGTACACCTATTATTGTGTATTACCTAAATTACCTTTTTGTAATAACAATTAATATATTTTATATAATGTATAATAATATAAAAAGTACTGTGAGAGAAAGAAAAAAAATTATAAAAAAGACGAGGCGCGAACTACCTTCAGCAACCTTTACATTTGTAGCAGCTCTCTGCTTGTAGTCCGACGCCTAGTTCGCTATGCCACGCTGACTGGTGACAAGAAGACCTTATCAGGTGGTACCAACGGACTTCAATTAAATTTTTTTGCGTGGATAAAGGGTGCATTCCGTTTCTCGCATGATGCGCATGATGCATCATTTATCCTTGTTTAACATTTGATGGACAACAAGGATAAATGATGCATCATGCGCATCATGCGAGAAACGGAATGCACCCAAAGTATGGACTGTTATTGTTATTGAATAAAGCGATAACACGCGCTTTTTTCAAATCAGAGTGCAATTTTTATATAAAATAATTGTAATTTACATGGGTTTTGTCTATTTTATGTAATTTTAGGTAAATAATTCTATGTAATTTTGTCTATTTATTTTCTATTAAAAATATACATTTTCCCTTTTTTACCCTCTTCCTTGAAAAATCGTTTTCGGAATTGCTATCTATTAAAAATAAATTTAATTAAAGATTTTTCTAAAAATTAACAAATTCGAATAGATAATTGACATAAAAACACAAATAAATAAAAAGTATGTTTTATTCATTATTGAAAGCAGGTGGACCAGTACATTAGGTAGGATGATATGCATCGTAGAAGCAAGGGGAACAAT
Organism: Aphaenogaster ashmeadi; assembly: GCA_003063805.1. NCBI lineage: Eukaryota > Metazoa > Arthropoda > Insecta > Hymenoptera > Formicidae > Aphaenogaster > Aphaenogaster ashmeadi. The sequence goes on along the minus strand of NJRQ01000062.1, from coordinate 512,721 downwards.
AAGTTATACGACATCTTGCGCATCGTACAAAAACTGCTTTTTTACACTCACAGGATTTTTTTAGAACATCAAGAGCAAAACATACTTCGTTAACATTTATAAAAATTTTCCTTTCATCCACAAGTTTTGAAACGAACCATGCAAAACGCAACATTTTTGCAAAAATCGGGGCCGACATTTTTAAAAATTTATTTTTCATCATTTTTTGAATTTATTTAATTGCCTAAAAAGTCTATTTATTCATAATATTCTTACATTCCTAAATGTAAAAATCTTTAATTAACAATCAAAGTAAATAATATTCGACCTGACTAAATTAATTAAAAATCTTCTCGAATATAATTTACTTTGTTTATTAATACTGGCGAAGAGAAGACGTTATCATTGATCTTTAATTAAATTTATTTTTAATAGATAGCAATTCCGAAAACGAATTTTTAAAGAAGAGGGTAAAAAAGTGAAAATGTATATTCTTAATAGAAAATAAATGGACAAAATGTGAATAAACCCATGTGATTTAAAATTATTTCATGTAAAAGTTGCACTCTAATTTGAAAAAAAAAGTTTTCTCATCGAGATTCGAACCAGTGATGTCGTGCCTATGAGTCTTGTACACTGCTACTGTACCAAGCAAGTTTCGGTAAAACCGTCCGCAAAACTTACTCATAAACGCTTGGAATTTTTAACTTCGATTTTCTCGAAAACGCTTGAGAAGCGCGTCTTATCGCTTTACTTAATAATAACCCTTGCTAAGGTTTATCCAGACAAAAAGTTTAATTAAAATCGGTTGGTACCACGTCGTAAGGTCCCCTTGTGAGACTTAACAGACGCTTTACTGTAGTGGTACTAAAGGAGCGTACTAAAATTCACATCGCGATTTCTCGTCAACAATTAAGAGGCGCATCGTCTCCGAATAGCATTTGTTATTTCTATACGAATACTATATTCCTGCAAAAGTTCGGCAAAATCGGTGATCCGGAGAGTTGACACTTTGTAAGATATATGTATTTTCGTTATAATGAAACCTTTGTAATCTAGAATTGTGGGAACTTGAAATAGAACCTTCTTTTCTCTGGACCCTTTTATTGATGTGTAAAGAATAAAAATATTTCTTTATTTTTACTTGCTTCGTCATTCTAGGAAAATTTATTAAGAGAAAGCAAAGAGGAGAATAGCCGTTTTAGGATATTCTAGTATAATATTCTTGACATTTTTGTACTTTGCGGAGGTACAAACAATGACTCTAGGACATGGGATAAGAAATGTTAGCAAAAAATCCTTTTTTCGGGCCTCATTGTTAGACGAAAGATACAAATGGTTAACGCGGAGACTTATTTTTTCCCAGAAGGAATCATCAATTAAGATGAGTTTTCCGAAAATTCTGCTCCATACAAAACTATTTTCTAATCGTGTCGTATTAAGCAGCATGCACTAGTGTGTTACTTAGTGTTCGTGCATTGTGCCGAATGCAGTTGTGTATCGAATGCTGCCCAAGGCCCTCTGGGGATCGGTACGTGCCCAGGACTGCGCACAAAAGAATGCTCAGGCAGGTATACAGGCAGGCGTCGGTTTTCAGGTAAGCATAAGCGGGGTACCAGGTGGTAACCTCTTTTTTTTCTGCCTGCTTGCTCCTGCCCCCCCCCCCCGCATGCCCGGCACCTCTCCACCTTCGACCAACAGCTGTTTCCCTCCGCGGCAAGGGTCGCTCTCCCTTATTGTCAACCAGACGAACAGCCGTTCTCGCCCCACCGTCGTGCACGCCGGCACATGTCCCAGTTTAAATCGTTATAACTCGTCGAACACATGACTCGACCGACGATCCATCCGGTCTAATCGGTACGGCGATATCGTGAGTACCGGCCGACGACGCCGCGTGCATCGTCGACAACGGGAATTCAACGTCACGCCGAACGCCGTCTACATCCCGAGAGCTTGCATCCCGTGCCTGCATCCCGTGCGATCAATAACGCTATCGCGTGTTCTTTGCAATAATTTATGCGCACGGAGGCGACATCCGGCCCGCGAGAAAACGCCGGGAGAGGACGACAATGGGAGCGCGATGCATTCGCAGAAGCCGCTTAAAAATCGCGGTGCGAAATCGTACTTTTTCAGTAAATCGCGGAATAAGTACCTCGGCGATTCGGATAATTAGGGGAAAGGAGGGTAAGCTGATGAAGTGAGTAAGATGACGAATTGTTAATTTTTCTAAGCTAATAACAGATAACGAGCCCGATGCTTAACTTATCACAGATTTTAAATAATAATAAATAATCTCTCGTAGTTTGATTGCAATCTGTTCACAAAAGTGAATTACAATAAGAATTTGTTTTATTTTTGATTATGCACTATAAGTAATTGTTTTTGTTTTAATATTTTAGTAATTTTATTTTCTCTAATTATATAAATAATATTTCTTGTTCCAGTTATATTTTTCTTTCATTGCGTTAAAATATTATAATACCAAAACAATGTAAGAAGTTTATTACAACACAATAAAAATTAATTTTAACTATTATTAACTTAACTCGACTTTTCGTCATCTTACCCACTACTGAAAGTCATCTTACCCGCATATGGGAGCAAAACGACAAAATTGACACGTCCTTAAAAAATCTAAATTTTAAAAAAATTGTAATTTATTTAAAAGTTTTTAATTTTTGCAGATGATACAGTGAGAGAAAAAAAATAGTTGGAATAATAATAATCTCACTATATTTTATAGTGAGTTTTGGCCTCAAACATATTTTTATAGATCATTTAAACATGCAAAATATAGCAGAGTGAACAGAAATTTATAGTCATCATATTTGGTTTGTTATTATTACTATGTGTATAGTAAAGCATGCTAAGACTATAGTTACCTGTACCAATGTTTACCAAATATTCCAATTGTATTGACTATATAAAATGGTTAATTTCTCTTACCCATTCCATATATTCTATCTTACTATATTTTTACTTCAAATGATTATAATTATTGGTAAAAAAAATTGTATATGGGTCACTTATACTATGCCTATATCGTAATTGTCACCAACATAAGTGGTAACATTTACTATAAAAATGATATTCTTAACTAATAATCATTTACTATGTCATTATAGTTCCAAATATCATACATTTTTCTTTCAGTGTGGGCAAAGTTTTAGTGAATCTGAAAAAAATAGATCATTATTTTAACGTCATCACAAAAATTAGGAAAAATTGACAAACCTTAAGGTCGTCATATTACCCCCTTTCCCCATAATGATGCTGATTGACACGATATTTGCGGACGTTATCGCGGGTCACTCGTTTTCGCGAAAAATCTCGAGATTCTACCGTACATCGCAGATTTTTCTATGACGTCGCTCAGGATATATACGAAATGTAACTTAATTTTATATATACATATATATGTCTGTATAATAAATATGTCGCGCATATGAATATAAATGCGAATGTCGCGCGACGAATGAGGAATTGAAATCGCCACGGGACGCATCCCGAAATAATCTCACCTACCGCCCACGTCCCGCATGCGCGTCCATAATTCGCGCAAATTTTTGCACCGCGCTTTGACCGTGCTTTGACGTCAAACACGATGCCGAGACCGATATTACGCCCGGTTATGCGGCGGTTATTTAATTCCGCGTTTCGCGCGCGGGATTATCCTCTCTCTCGATAGACTTTTTAACGCCGCGCTTAATGCAACGCCGATCTATGGCGCGCGGCCGGCGGCGTCGCATCGCGTGTAAAGACCTTATCTGGAGCATCATCGAAGATTACATCCTCCGCTGTCTTGGACGTAATATAGCCGACGTATAAATAGACGTTCCTCTACGGCGCGTTATCGATCTCGCGCGCAGGCAGTATATTCGACCATCGGAAGTTGACCGACTTGACTATACTATTTGTATCGGGGTTACTGGCCGCAAAGTATTTCGGATTTATCTCCGCGGAGGACGGGGAGACGGCGCGATCTTAAAGTCTCCCGATTGACAAAGCGCGGCGAAAGTCGGCGACGGGCCGCGTAGGAAAGCGACGAATGGGTCGGCGGTTCGCGGAGGGCCCCGGCAAGGAGGAGGCGTTGGTCCATCCAGCGTTTCGCACGGAAGAACAGCTGGGGGACCTTCGACTCCCGACAACGACTGCTATACGTAATCGACGTCGACAGACTTTCTCTCTCGCGCGAGAGGAGAGGAGAGCGGGCGTGTGCCTATAACCGATCGTGCTCTTTCCATTTTCACCGGGTCTCTCGGATCTGTCGGAGGCAGAACACACCTATCTCGCCGTTTCCGTTTTTAACATATCCACCGTTCCCGGCACAAAGAGCGCAGTAATTACGTAAAATATAAAAGGGAGCCATTGTGTAGGAAGGAGAAAGAAAACGTATTTTTAACTCGCCTCCCCGATCTAAACTTTCGTCTCGATCGCTTGAGCGTGCGATCCGAGTCCTTCTTGTCATGACGTGCAATATTATGATGCAAATTAAGCGCATTTCTTTGAAACGACCCCGCTGACACGTGTTTGCGAGTTATACAATATTTTCTTTCCGAGCTGTGCTCGCGTAAAACTTTCGCGAAAAATAGCTATTTCCATTCATGAACGTCAAACGCGATTCAAATGTCCTTCGATAATCGTCAGCAGAAATTTTCGAAGCTTTTCGTCCGTGTCTGTATGAGAAGAGATGCGGGCATGTGGCCGATGGATCTCTTTCTCTTCTAGCCTGACTACGATTTCCGTTCGGTCTATTGTTCGTTTTCACGGAAAAAAGAGCCGTTCGGTACGAAATGTATCGAACCTAAAAGGCAGACCTCCCTTCGGCGCTTCTCTGTCACTACGTTTCTCCTTTGTGCGCCGCAGTCATTTTACAGATTCTACATACGGAGACGCAAGAATGATTTTTCAATAACATAGCTCGCGATAAGATAAATTGATTCAGATAGGTTTTCCCATCTACACGACAGCGCGAAACAGCGCGATAACGTTAGAATGCAATAACAAAGATGAATCAGGAAAAAAGCAGGTGTACTGTGAATAAGGAATATTTATACACGGAAAAAAATGATGTATTAACAACATTAAGTCTAATTGGAAATAATTTCCTTAATTTAATAACGGTATTAATGAAACAAATGCTCTTGTTTTATTAAAACTATTATTGTATATCTAATTAAGCAGTAAGTCTAAACTTACTGCTGTTAATGCAATATCATTTTGTTGTGTAAATGTTTAATCGAGTATATTCTTAAAAAGCGCTTATAATTATGCAATATATAACGTTTATGGCGCGCCACAGCGAGTCTGCTATTCGAATAATAAATCCGAGTTCTATTGCAGGGTCGGATTGGGCCGCCGGCCCACCGGCCCTTGGGCCGGTGCGCCCTCGAGTAGACAAATTTGTGCGCCCTCAGTCCAGGCTCTTCTTACAATTAGTGAAAAAAAATTGTAATGATGAAAATAAGAAATGTTGTTTCTTTATGCACGTTTGCATCGTAAAACTGTAAACTGTAAACTGTAAAACTAAAAGTGCCTATTATGTCTACTTTTTTCAAGTTAGCCCTTTACTTAAAAAATTTCTGGCTACACTACTGATAAGCTCTGATCCATCTACTTATGTTCGATTATTTTTCTTCATTCGTATTTTACTTGTTCCTTCATATCTAATAGCGAATTCGGTTGGACGCACAACTAATGCGCACTGGTGCATATATTAAACCCGTTGTACACTGATCTAATCTGATTGTGAGTGTAAAAGTAAAATGCAAATATTTCGAATAATAAAATACATATTTTACCAAACAGCACAATAAAGTGTATTAAAGATTACGCAGTTTAATCCGCTTTTATATTTATATTAAACACACATCTTTATGTCAATTTGTGTACGACGACTTTAATGTGCACCAGTGCGCACTAGTGCGTCCAACCGAATTCGCTATAAGGCTAATATTTAACTGAAAGATCTTTCGTAATTTTTAAATTAAATAACGTTTATATAAAGAAACGTTTATTATTATTATTAACCTTTACGCTACCGGCATTTTATCATTAAAATAATGTTCTTTTTTTCCCAAAAATTTCTCTATATAAATAACATACACTGAAAAAAAAATTTTGCTAACTTGACTAAAATTTTCAACTAAATTAAATTTCTTCAGTTCAAGTATTATATTTATTTTAGTTAAATAACTAAATTTGAAAAGTGAAGTTCAAATATTTAGTTATTTAACTAAAATAAATATAATACTTGAACTGAAGAAATTTAATTTAGTTGAAAATTTTAGTCAAGTTAGCAAAATTTTTTTTCAGTGTACACATTGCTCAGAATTTCGAGATTTGTTCAGAGCCACAAAAGTGGCTTTCCCGGCAAGGAACGGACGATCAAATATAAAAAATTTTTATTTTTTCAAAAATAGTGTATTTGGGGGTTTTTAGTGTCACTGATACTAATTCTGAGCATAGATTTATGAAATTTCGAGTCTAAGAACAGTATTGACAACATGAATGAATATAAACGTATAGGCTCATGCAGAGAACTTTCCTTTAGCATTACCCAGAGCTAACGACGTGGACGTAGAAAGTTGGAAACTCCTTTTTGACTTTTGGGTTTTTTTGTCTTTAATTTTTTGTATTATATATGCGCGGGCACTAAATCAGATACCACTAACTTATCAGCGCACTCAAAAGCCACAAAAGTGGTTTTTCCGGTAGTCTAAAGGGGTTAATTAATAGTCTAATCTTATGTGTTGTCAAATTATCATAAATATTTTTTATATCTTCATTTAATTATTAATTTTTCTGAACATCCAAGGTCTGCGCCTTTTTGGAGGACCCATCCGACCCTGCTCTATTGTATTGTTTATGGAAAAATCTGTGCAAAACACCAACCCCTAACAGCAAAGAACGAAAGATATACCTGCGAAAGCCGCATTTCGAAGAGAAAATTCTTTTCCGGCCGGCTTCCAGGCCAAAGTTTACAAAGGACTTATACATCCGTTCGACAATACAGCCACGGGGGGTCGACACAGTTGTATTCTCGTAAGATCGAGAAGAGACAGTGAGGAATTTTTCCGTTTGCGGAGACGGGCTTCGCCGCATCCGGACGCAAATAAATCTTGCATCGGAATTCGAAGATACTTCCGTTGTCCCCGGCGCGTGCATCCTTTAACGGACATTGCGATATTTGCGTTCCCGGGAGCTTGCAATTTGCATGGACTCTTTACGAGACGGCGAAATGGAGTTCGGATCTATTATTCAAATTCGTTTTCTCAGCCGTAAGGGATCTTAGCGCGATAGTCTCTCCGTGTATGCATCTTATTTGCATTCGAGATGAAACGACTAAACTCGCGCGCGGGCTTAAGCGTTACCTCTCGCTTCGGGAACTCTAATAAGTGACAAGTGTTGTTGTGTCTGCGGTAAGAAAATGAAATTCCGCGAATGGACCCCGGTACGCGGGGTATATTTAGAAAGGCGGTTGCGCTTTATCCGCGCTATCATCGCTTAACCGCCGCTGTTTGCGTGCGTTTTCGCCGTTGTGCAACGGCCGCACAGTCCGCCACCGTTTGCGGTCTCGGTAGCCGTACGGATATCTCTGTCTTCTGCGTGTGCGAACGTGGGCGTCCCGTCCGCAAGATTTTGCGGATAACCAGACATCGGATGGCCGATCGATACCGGCACATTGCGCGATAATTCGACGCTAGTATCGTAGTTCTCCCCGGAGTCGCTCTCGAGGGACGTGTGATGGCGTTTAGTCACTGGACTCGTGAAAGCTTCATGGAATAATTATTTATTAATAGATATAATTTTAATATATCTCTCGATGTTTGGACAGAATATTATATCAAATAAAATTAGTATAATATTCTGTCCAAACATCGTATTTTATCGCTGATTACAGCTTATGTCGAGAAATTAGATAGATTAATGAATGGACGTCCACGAGGGAGCAAGGAGGGGCATATGCCCCCTTCTGGATTTTAATTTTTTCAATTTAGAATGATTTTATGACAACCAGATCATTCTTTGTTTGAAATTTATACAATTAAAAATAAAATCTGCATAAATATTTCTTTCAAAAAGATTTGAAAATACGTTCGTTTGGCACCCTTAGCAATAAGTATATTTACATTCTACCCCCTTGAAAAAAGTTGTAGGGGCGTCCATGGATTAGTGATTTTCGCTCGAATGCCCCTACGATCAAGGTCGAGACGATTCGCGCTGCCATCGCTTCCGACGCCGCCGTCGTCATCATCGTCGCCGACTCAGAGGCCAGCAATGCGGTTCTCCGGCGTTGCTGCACCCCGGCGATCGAAATCGAAAGAAACATCCTCTCCGCCGCGCTCGGGCAAGACACCGGTCCGCTTCGTACCTTATATACGCGCGCTACATACGTACATACACGCGCGGCTGCGGTGCGTCTATCCGCGTGTACATCGGCGAGGACGAGGCGGCGCGGCGCGCCACGGGAGTCGCCGGGTTTCGCCAAAGCAACGACAATGATCGCAACGTGGAAGGCAACCGGTTGCACGCCGTAAAAATGCGACGAGCGACGCGGAACATCGAGGAGAGGAGTCGGTTTAATGCGTCGGCTGGAATAGCCAGAAAACGGACGCGCGCGACGCGACGCGTCCTTTCGGCGTCGAGGTCGCAGGATCAGCCGTATCCCTCGATGCTGCCTGGCATCGAGACGGTCCCATGGGAGACGCATCCCAAGCAGCGAGAAGGGACTACGAAATGTCCCGTCGTGTCTGCCTCTCGTCCGATTCCTCATTGTGACGTTCTCGTAGAGGACAAGGTGGCATCATGGCCCCCATTTACATTTTGTAATAATTTTGTTAATAATTAATATTTTAAATTGAAAACTTTACGATTATATTTGTCAAAGTGTTGTTCAATCGATTCTAAACTCAACGTTATGAAATATTCAAGGGCGTCCGCAGGATTTTTTCCAGGAGGGGAGCATGATTCAAAAAATATTACTTCCAGAATTAGAATACTTATAATTTGAAATTTATACATCTTTTGAAATTATAATTCTATGGGTTAGGGCAAAGATCAGCAAGGTTAGAGCACAACTTTGTCTTTCCTTTATTCAAAGGGAGAGCAAATGCTTAATTTTTTACTGATTCCATGGGGGAGGCAAATGCCCCCTCTTGCCCCCCTCCCTGCGGACGCCCGTGGAAATATATATTACTTAAGACGTTATTTATAAAAATGTGACGACACTAAAAAAAAAACAGATGTCTCCATATAAGTAATCACCAGAATTCGTCATCTAATAGTAGAGATATTAGAGAGTTTTTGCAATACCGTCTTTTAGATACGGTGAACGCTAAAACCACGTTATTGGGTCGAAAGACAAAACTGCGCATGCGCAGTACCCAATAACGTGATTTCAGCGTTTACCGTATCTAAAAGACGGTATTGCAAAAACTCTCTATTAAGGGGCAATTTCATTATAGCACCTTTTTCTCTATGATTTTTGCAAATTCGGCGATTTTCGCAAATTGCTTTTTTACGAATTCGTCCGGGGATTGAATCGAGCTCGATGAATTCAATTCTTCGGTGCTACAGGCGCGGGAAGACGAGGGCTTTCTTTTCTCGAAATAATTACCCTCGGATCGCTCTCTCGGTCGGCGGAGATTATCGATCATCTCCGCTACCCTGAATTAATCGACGCGGCGATTAGTAACCGAGCGTGACGTGTTCGCGGGAATAATCCGTCCTGCCGCGTGCGATCTGCGTTTCGCCGCTCCGCGGCGAGGAAAGGGACGACCGTAGAGAGACGGCAGTTTGTAAAATCGTGTGTACGATAACACTGAGGTATTTACGAGCGAGCCGAGAGCACACGAGCGGAGTCGGCAGGTGCTCGTGGCAAAAGGTGGTTGGTTGTCCCGAGACAGCCTTGAAGGGAGAGAAAGAGAGATCGGCGGCGATGTGCACGGGTCGTTGCTTTCGGCATGCGATGAGAAACAAAATTAGTCGCTCGCACCTTCGAGCGAATTCATCGTCAGGTAGACCTTCGCCGAATCGCCCAAGTCTCTCGAAACCAACGACCTTTTCCCGCTCTCCCTCTCTCGCGCGAAAACGGGAAAAGCGGTCTCTCGTCTCTTATCGGATCGCGCGATTACGTCAAATCACGAGGCGCTCGCTGTTTGCGCTATTAACGAGCCGTCGGGTCCGATACGTGGAAAACAATGAGTCGCGAGTATATTCGTAGATCGCTGGCGGGCGCCCGTTGTCCCGTCTGTCCTCGAGAATGGAGGACACGGGGGCCGATCTGTGGTGTGGGGGGGACCTCCCGACTAAAAATCGAGCAATCGCGCCCAGAGAGAGTGCTCGGCCGGAGAGAGGACGAAGGGTCGTCGGCAGAGAACAATGGATCACGTTTGCGCCTCGGTTCAAGGTCCGCGCGAACGAGCTCGTTCGCTGATCGCTCGCTTGCTCGCTCGTGTCCGCGCCTAGACGTCGGTCTAGAGAGACGGAATCCTCTTTTCACTCTTACTTAACGAAACCGCTAGTCGGGCAGGTGGTCGGTCGGGCCCGCCGCGTGATTCGCGAATTAGGGGGGGTCGAGGAGGTGGGGAGGCCGCCGATTATATTGGGCCGACGGGCGTTCGCTCGGCCTTGCCCACGTCGGCGCGGATCGGGCATGTCGTGCGGCCGTACTGCCGCGGGCTCGTCACCCGATAAATTCCGATTACTCATAGTTACACATCCCACGGTATCGATTATCGTCCATCTTTGGAAGGGACGCGACGCATAATAGAGACGCATAATTATATTAACCGCCACTGAATATTTTACTGAAATGCAGAACTTGGAGCAAGAGAGGGCATTTGCCGCCCACCTGGAATCAGTAAAAAATTAAGCATTTGCTCTCCCTTTGAATAAAGGAAAGGGAAAGTTGTGCTAACCTTGCCGACCTCTGTCCTAATCTATAGGATCAGGACACGTATCATGAATCTATTCGGAAACGATTTCGTTCGGAATGATTCAGAAAAATAAAGGACAAGGATAAGGAAACGACAAGGAAATGACAAAGACAAGCATAGGACAAGTGACTATCATTCCGAACGGAATCATTTCCGAATAAATTCATAATACCTACGTGTCCACGGCACGTATTATGAATCTATTCGGAAATGATTCCGTTCGAAATGATTCCGAAAAACACAGGACAAAGATAGGAAAACTACAAGGAAACGACAAAG
>NJRQ01000062.1:453074-501393 GCA_003063805.1 Aphaenogaster ashmeadi | reverse complement strand
ATGTATAAATTTCAAATTATAAATATTCTAATTTAGGAAAAAAGTTTTAAATTATTTGCTCCCCCCTGGAAAAAGTGGACTCTCTTGACTTGGAAATTCGTTTCTCCAAGTCGTATAGATAGATCGCGCGCGCGCTCGCGGAGAATGAAAATTTTGGCAGGGAATGAAAATTCTCTCAAAGCCAGAGATATACATGGTATACGTTGGCAAATTTAGGGTCAGCGATATGCTTGTGAAACGGATAATACCGGAAACCTTGTTGGCTAAACAGCGACGAAATTGTAACATCGATCGCGAGTGCCCGACAGCGGCCTCTTGTACAGCCGGAGGTAACGGCGGTGTCGTCGGCTTAGGTTCAAGGACGATAATCGAGGGAACTTAGCGCGACAAGTCGCAAGATTCCCGTCCTCATGGGCGCCCATGAGAGGAAGCAAGAGGGGCATATGCCTCCCACGGATTTTAATTTTTTCAATTTAGAATGATTTTATGACAACCAGATAATTTTTGTTTGAAATTTATACAATTAAAAATAAAAATCTGCATAAATATTTCTTTAAAAAATATTATTTGAAAATATTATTTGAAAATATTAAGTAACGTTCGTTTGACAGAGCCTTACAAAAATGGTATCCCTAACGTCCATTTCTACCAATGTAGATTAACTTCAACCTCGATTCAACTCGCTCTTTATCTTTTTCTAGTTCTAAGAATTAGAAAAAGATAAAGAGTAAGTGTTAAACCGAGATTAAAGTTAATCTACACTGAAAAAAAATTCTTGGTAAACTTGTGAGATGCATTTAGTAATACTTTTTTTGAAGCATTTGATTATTATTACCGATTATAATAATAATAACAAAACATTTTGTAATAATTATAAAAGAGCAAATTTTGTTTAGTTGAGCCAACTAAATTATGTAATACTTATTATACGTTTAGTTGAAACTATTTCACCAAGGTGCTTGGTAACATTAACCAAGCCTGGATTTTTATATAACCAAGCCTTTCTTTCAGTGTACATTGGTAGAAATGGACATAAGTGTATTTACACTCTGCCCGCCCCTTGAAAAAAATTGTAAGGGCGCCCATGCCCGTCCCCCGGCTATCCGCGAAAAACTCAATTAAGCAAATCGCGGGAGCGATCGACGAACGATCCTTTCCGTTAGGCTCACCCCGGGGATATACGTTTGATGTGATATTCAATTTGCGGGACGATGGACCACCGGCGGTAATACGAGAGTGCGATTTATTTACGATCTACGCGCAACGCAAGCCGCTGTTACTCCGCCGGACTTATAAACGTCTTTTCCCCCGAGTTTATCTTCCCGCTGAAATGGAGAGATAACCGCGCGGAAAAGTGTCGGTGCACCTCGTGCACGGATCGTGCGCGAAGCCCGTTGATGGCCAGGGAGGAGAAAAGAGAAGAAAGAGAGCGTTATACGATCCACCTAGGTCGGTGCACTTTGACCCGTTCGACATTCGCGAGGAAAATCGTATATCGCCGCGCGGACGACGTTTATTTCGCTGGATCTTAGCTCTTATTTCATGTGATGTTCTGCAATGAAATCGGCTCGGAAGGGAGAATCGATTCGCGATCGCGACGCTCGTGCGTACATCAATGGAACGTTCGGAGGCGCGGCTCGGCGCTTTATCGATAAACACCCTCGAGATAACGGACGGAGATATCGGGCCGGCTCTAGGGGATTCGCACCCCCGGCATCGACGGCGCGACAAGCCAAAGACACGGTCGCGTTTTTCCAAGTCGACCGGGGTTGGGGATTCGCCGGGAAATGACGGTGGAGTAGAGCGCGCGAGCGTGGAGGGACGAACGGTGGCGTTTCCATAGGGAAACTTGGCGAAGGCCCGAGCGGAGGGGGTTGCGTGGAGTGTAGAATCGAGGACGGGAGTGCACGCATCCGTAGCGCCGAAGGAACCGAGGAACGAAACGAACGCGCGACGTCGCTCGCTCGCTCGCTCGCTCGCTCCCTCGCGTCGCGTCGCGTCGCGTCGCGTTACATTGCGGTGCGGTGCCGCTCCGCCGCGCCGGTAGGTGCGCTAGCGCCTATGCGCGGCGCGCGGTGGTGGGGAGGGGTGGCCCGTACCACGTGACGCCGCCGGCCAATCGGCCGCGCGCATAGCCGGCGTCCGGCACATGGCGGCGCGCCGGCTTCGACAGCCGCAGTCGCAGTACGTCGCAGTCAGTCGCAGTGGTAACACGAGCGAGAGGGTAGTTGCACGCGCCTGCCTTCGAAAGGAAAGATCGCGGCGAAGAGAGGCGAACGAGAGAGAGAGACCGTGGGACAGACGGAGAGAGCGAGGCGGAGAGGATATCGCGAGCGGGAAAGAGAAAGAAGGGAGCGGAAACGGAGCGGACGAGCAGCGCGCGCGCCCCTTGCCTCCGTTTTTCAGTGTTTCGGTCTCGCGCGACGGCCAAGTCGGTTTAGTCAGTCGGCCGGTGACAAGGCAGCCGAACAACGCGCGACACGAACCGTCGTTACGTCGTCGCCCGGTCGTTGGTAGTCGGAGGGAGAGCGAGAGAGAAGGAGAAATTGCGACGGAGAAGAGGAGGAAGCGGAGGTGGAGAAACGAACGAACGAAAGCATCGGTCGAAGACCAAAGCAGACCTGTGTACGAGTAACGCGCGAGAGTGGAGCGACTACGGAGCCGCTCTTCGACACGAACCGCACAAACCACGCAACGCGTTCGACGGCGGGACAGAGCAGTGGGGGATATCGGGAAGGCCATTTTCGTTTGCCGGTGCGCGATACGTACGACATAGACCACGGCCGGCGTGTGCCTCCGGCGCGAAGAGGAACGTGCGACTGACTACTATCGCACTCCTCGCGGCCCACGTTCAACGTCCACGAGAGGGGCGATACGCTGCGAGCGGAAGAGAAGGTAACGATCATCGAAACCGAGCCGACGACGTCATTCACCCTCCGCGCGGTGGCGTCGAATCCCCGGGCCTTTTTTACGCGTATCAGCCGCAGCGTAGCGTCGCGACGCCAACTCCGCCACGCTCGACCGTAACCGGTGCAGAGTTATCTTCGTCGCGTCGTCCACCGTTCGTCGTGTTCGTCGAGGCGACGCCGCACCATTCCGCACGTTTGTTCGATAAGCAGGGAGACGACGACGACGACGGAGGAGAGAAGAGGAGGAGTCTCTTCGACGACGGCGTGAGTACACGGTGAACACGAGTCGACCGCGCGGACCCTAGTGCGACGTTTTTCAACGAGCGTCATCATCGTCGCGGTTTTCGTCTGACGACGTCCTGTCCGGTGTCGCTACGATACAAGGAATTTACAGCCGACCGAAATGCCGACGAGTTTGTTCAGCGAGATGGACCGCGGCTCGAACGGCGGCGGCGGCGGCGTCACCTTCGAGGACCAGCGCGCCCTTCAGCTCGCCTTCGAGCTGTCGATGCTCGGCATCTCGAGCGAGGGCTCGTCCGGATGCCCCGGCGCCGGTACCGGCAACGGCGCCAACAACGACCCGGATCCGCTGCAGTCCGCGCCCGCCGTCTTCGAGGAGGCGCGCTCCAAGAAGAGCCAGAACATGACCGAGTGCGTGCCGGTGCCCAGCAGCGAACACGTGGCGGAGATCGTCGGTCGACAGGGTAAGTGCATTCTTTCGTCCCGCGTCTGCGAAATCTTATATCGTCTCTCCCTTCGCGCCTTTTTCTCCTCGTCCGGCGCCTCTCGCGCGCCGCGCCGCGCCGCGTTTTATCGGCTAGGAGGACCGTCCTTATCAACCTCTCGGCACGGCCGCGAGACGCACGGCTGCGTGTTACCCGAGAATCGAGATTCTCGGGATGAACAACAAAACGGATAAAACTGCGTTCCTCGGAAGAAAAAAAAAGGATCGCGCGAGTATATACGTGGCGTTGGATTTATTGGTCCCCGTAATCGACACTTCTCGGCGACACTTCTTAGACGAGAAGGTGCCGGCCGGGGGACGACTCGGAGGTCCCTCCGGTGCTTTTCTCAAAATCGCGTCGCGACACCGAGTAGCGTCATTTCTCTGTATTTTTTCTCTCCCTCCCTCCCTCCCCCTCTTTCTCATATCTCTCTCTCTCTCTCTCCTTTCGCACACACGTCCCGGTTGGCGGAGTCGCGCGCGATTATAGCGCCACTGACAGTTCATTGGCACGGCCGTAAACGCGACGCACGCCGCGGGAAACTTGATACCGGCCACGATAGAGCAATTAAACCAATTTACGTACGAATTTCGTTCCGCGCGCGCGCGCGACGTGGACCGAGCGGGAGATCCGCCCCCACCCCCTCCCTTTTCCCTGCCGAACCTGTCGTAGGTCGCGGTCGTTACGGCTCCGTGCCTTTTCTTTCTCGCCCCCTCCCTCTCTCCCCCCCCTTCCCCTCTCTGATCACTGTCCCGCCGCCGTTCTCAACGACCGCGGCGGAATAGTGTTTACGATTTCTATCGCGCGATACGATGCGACACGATACGTCGTGCTCCAGCGCGCGAGCGCGCGCGTGCGAAGGAGCACTCGTGAGGGAGCGACTCATAAATAAAGACGCGTTATATTCTGCATTGCCACGGCACGGGGGAGACCGATGGACTCTCTCGGTCTCAACCTTGAGGAGACCGGTCACCGTTCTGCGAAACGGTCAATTCGCCTCGGCCCGCGCTTCTTTTATCCGTGCCGACGGCGACGGTCCCCCGTCCCCCCCCCCCTCCTTCCCGCCTTTTTGTTCCGCCAAACGTCGCTTTCCGAGCCGGAATGCCCGAAATGCGCTGCGCTTCGCTGCGCCGGAAGTGCCCCCGGATCGACAACGTTAATCCTCAATGGAACGCCGATAACGATTAGGAAGGGACGGTCGGTCGGTCCTGCAGGCCTATTCTGTAACCTTTAATGACAGTGTCGTCATCGTTACGTTGCCGTTGCGCGCAGCTTTTTTTTTATCATGTGTTATATCTGCGCAATGAAAATGTAATGATAACGACACTGTCGTTAAACTTTAGACTGCCGGGAAAGTCACTTTTGTGGCTCTGAACGAATCTCGAAATTCTGCGCGCAATGTGTATGGTTATATAGATACGAGGGGTAAACCGCTGACCGAAATTGTGTACACCAATGCCTAGTAATGCCCAAAATTGGGCGTTACTAAGTACACAAAGTATACAAAAGTACACTAAAAGTACACAATTTTTGGGCATTACTAGTGAATTTTTTATGTAATGCCCACTAATGTGCCCTAGTAATGCCCACTAATGCCCCAAATCTGTACACCGCAATGCCCTCAGCGGTTTACCCCTCGTATAGATATTACTTATATAGATGAATTTTTGGGAAAAAAGAATACTATTTTAATGAAAAAATGCCGGCAGCGTAAAGGTTAAGAATTACAGAACAGGCTTCCTGGACGTGTCACGACCGCGTTGCAGTTTGCTCGAATCTTCCGAAATGCCAAGCTTTTCGGGGTTTACGATAATAGGGCTTATCGTCGGAGCTATTCGTTTCGGAGTATCATTAACCGTCGTAATGTTTATCACACGTCGCACGATCATCGTGTTTACACAACGTAGTCGAAACCAGAAAGTATCGTACAGAGAGCACTTACTATGCGAGAAGGAAGTACTTCGTTAATAGAAACGTTCGTTCTGTCTTTAATCAAGCGGCGCGCGAACGATAAGAATCTTTCCGTCGCTTATTGAGCGATTAAGCCAGTCGATGAGAATTGAGAGGGGGGGTGGGGGGGGGAGATGAGGAAGCGCTCCCATTGTCGACGTTGCGCGTCCAAGTTCGTGCGCGTCTCGCGGAATGTTTAGAAATTCAAACAACGGCGCGGCACGTGGCCTTGCCATTTAAATCTTAACGTCTGTCAGTGGCGATTGTGCGCCGCTGAATAATCGGCGGCGATCAATACCGTTCGGAGAACCGACGTTCCGACGTACACCGCGTCGCCGTGCATTCGCGCGCGCCGCGTGTACGTGCGCGTATATCTCTCGCGCACGAAGTTTCGCGAAACGGGCGGAATGGTGGATCCGCTCACGACCGAGGTATACCGATTTAGGCCTAGTTTCACGGGCGTCCGCAGGGGGGGGGAGCAAGAGAGGGCATTTGCCGCCCCCTTCCTGGAATCAGCAAAAAATAAGCATTTGCTCTCCCTTTGAATAAAGAAAAGACAAAGTTGTGCTAACTTTGCCGATCTCTGCCCTAATCCATAGGATTATAATTTCAAAAGGTGTATAAATTTCAAATTATAAGTATTCTAATTCTGGAAGTAATATTTTGAATCATGCCCCCTCCTGGAAAAAATCCTGCGGACGCCCTTGCCTAGTTTGCAATGGTTATAGTAAGCCTTTAGGGCCGTAGCACACAGAAAAACGTGAGCAGTAAGCGAATCGGCCAATCATAATCGAGAGTTGTCGAAAATGTAAGGTTACCATTTTGAAATTCTCATCTCTGATTGGCCGATTCGCTTACTGCCCAGGTCTTACTGCTTACGTTTTTCTGTGTGCTATAGCCCTTAGTCTTTTGCCCGAAGTAAAATAATTTGTAGCAAAAAGCGTTTTCCGCGCTGCCTTGAGCGGTGTTTACAATGAGATCTTAAATAAGGTAAGACTTAAGCATATCGACCAATCAAAATTGCGGTCTTATGTTTAGAACTCTCGACTGTGATTAGTCGATATCAAGTCCTAAACTTAACAGTTGGGATCTGACCAACTCTTGAAGCTCAAGGATTATGAAGCAATGCGGAAAACGCTTTTGACTGAAAATTATTTAGCTTAAAGCAAAAGGCTAAAGGTTTACTACAGCCATTGCAAACTGGGCCTTACTTCGTGGTACTGTGGCCCTTTTATTTAGGCCAGGTATCCATTTGGCGAATAAGAAGTATACCGATCGACTCGACGGATCTTCGCGAATTCGCGCGAACCGAACGAAGTCACCGACAATCGGGAGACGCCGCTTCCCGTCGCGTCGGAGAGTAAAGGCAGGAAGGAAGTCGTGTTAGCCGGCTTCGCGGTCATCGTCACGACCGCAGCTGCTATAATACCGCGACCGTGCGACGTAACGTCGGGCCCGCGGTTGCCCCGCGCTTGAAATTCCGCACCTCGCCTCGGGAGAGCCGCGCGCCGTACGTGCCCGTTCTCCCTTCCGCCGCCCTTCCGGGTCCCGCGCGCGCGTGCTTTTTAATCGACCGTCTTATCGCCGTGAGAACCGCCCTACCGCGTGGAGGTGAACGTCGGCCATCCCTTTCGTGAAGCGCGATCCAGATTTTTCGTATTATCGCGACTCGAGTCCAGCCCAATCGCGAGTCCCACACTGAAAGAAAATCTGGTTGCATTAATTGGAATTCTGTTAGATTCAACCAGTATGTCTGTTGGAAGATGAACGAATCAGAATTCTTTTAGGAATTACCAGATGAGCATGATTAATTTTTTCCTGTTAAATATACCAGAATTTCTTGTTATGTTCGCCCAACTCGCACAATAATAAGACTGCTAGAGTGCGTAGTGGGGAACGTTAACCAGAATTCTGGTTGCACCTTCTTTTGTAACTAGAAGTTTTATTAATCCAACTGGAAAATACTAATCAAATCCTTATATAGTTAAGTTTATCAAACGTTCTAGTTACAAAAAATTGAGTCCAATCATGATAATCAGAAATTTTGTTTCGTCTCACCAGAATGCATTCTATCAAGTATCAGATATGTCTTGTTCATGTAATCAGACCATTTTTCTCAGTGCAGGATCTTCGTACGCGACGTTCAGCCCGTTCTACGCATTGGAGATTGAGGATTGCAAATTGGAGATTAGAATTCGACCAATCAAATAGTCTTAACTCTCCGTCTACAATCTGCGTCTTTTATGGCACAAGCGAAATTTCACTCTCAAATTTCTCCGAGGAGAAGAGAGGGCGGGGTCTGGTTCTCCTGGTTCTTCCTACTTTCAAAACCAATGAATAATGTTATAGATACTTTTAAAAGTAATCTTGAATTTTTTTAGATTTTTTGAAATCCTAGAACAGTAAAAAAACTTGGGCTGAAAGTAAAAGACCCAGATTGCAGACGGCGTTAGTAAAAATATGTGATTGCACAGGATTAATCTTCATTCTTTTGTTCTGATTAGTCGAATTCTAATCTTTAATTCGCAATCCTTACTTTTCAGTGTTTTATGTGACTCGGGCTTAAGCTCGTGCCAGACTACGCATTGGAGATAAAGGATTGCGAATTGGAGATTAGAATTTGACCAATCATGATAACCTAATCCTCATTCTCTTCGTTCTGATTAGTCGAATTCTAATCTCCAATTCGTAATTCTCATATCCACTTCTACCAATGTAGATTAACTTTAATCTCGGGTTTAACTTACTCTTTATCTTTTTCTAATTTTTAGAACTAGAAAAAGATAAAGAGCAAGTTAAACCGAGATTAAAGTTAATCTATATTGGTAGAAATGGACATCAATCTTCAATGTGTACTCCGACGCGGGTTTTATGACGCGCGCGTTTTCGCGCCGGCCCGAAGCGTAAATCGCCGCCGTATCGTTTTATGTTTTCACTGGCGATGCGCTCGCGCCGCGCATCCGGCGCGACCATTGATCGGCTCTCGTGAATGAGACGGTGCCCACGACTGGACGCTGATCGAGTTACCGCGTGTTTTCTTTTTTTTTTTCTACGTGTGAGTACGCTGGAGTACGTATGTACAGTCGCTCCCAGATTTTGCAAAATTATTCTACGAACTTCCGTCGACGGCACCGCGAGATTGCGCGATTTGCGCGTATCCTGGCCTGGTTTCTCCGATACGAGATGCATTGCGTCTCGCAGATAGAGCCACAATTCCTCGGTCGAGCCGTCCGCCGCGAAAACCAGTTTGACATACCTGGCATGAATCATTGCCGCCCCGGTAACGCGAGAGTTCTCGTGCTCGCGTGGCCGAGCGGCCCGCCGACTCTATTCCGATGGTTTTCGCTCATCGACGTCGCCGCGGAGATCGCGATCCTCCGCGAAACGCGATTGTCGATCGCCGTCGATCCGACGATGACGTCTAATGAGTTTGATACGCCGTTCCATCGTGAGGATGTGGCTATTTGTTGATCATTTTCGTTCGCCGTGCCTCTCTTCGCCTCCCTTCTCTCTTTCTCCTCGCTCTCGCATTATCTCTCTCGGGTCTCTGTCCCTTGCGATTGGCCGTTGTTGTCGGTTCTCTTTCTCCGTCTCTTTCTACTCTACTGTCGATTACATACGTCTCTCTTTCTCGCTCGCTCGCGGGCTCTCCTGGACCGGAAGTTGTAATGAGTGCCTCTGCCGCCAGACCCATAGCCTCGCGTCGCATCGTGGCCAGCGATGACGTTACTTTGGAAATATCACGGCCGGTTATCCAGGTTGTTAGCTTGTGCACCGCGTGACTTCGAGAGGGAACTTGATTCACGAGGGGAATGAAAAAAAGGAAAAATATGTAATTGCAGCTTCCAGGAATTGTGAGAGCGCAAAGAGCGATCGTGTGCTATTCCGACGTAGAATCACATCTACTTGCTCCCCTTTTTTCTTTAATTCCAGCACTTCTGTATGGCTTGTTTTTCAATTTTTGTAGCTGGCATAAACTTTGTAAAAATTTTCAAATTAAATTATTTATTATATGTATATAATTTCTTCTAGTCTACTGTTAAAGTTATATCCCTCGTTTTATGAGACCTTTAGAAAATTAACTTGGAAAAAAAATGAAGGTTAAAAGATTAAAAATCTTTGAAGTATTTTTAATATGAAACTTTTATTTGTGAACTTTATCATATTATGTATATATTCTTATTTGTGAACTTTGTATATTTCTTATGCAGGGATCAGCTTAACCACAGGTAATCTTAAACTCACTTCCGCCGTTCTGAATTTCGGACTACGGAAAGAGACCGTTTGACGATCGTAAAGCCGAGCGATAAAGGTACTGAAAAATGCGCGCGCCGCGTGCGGTGTGTGCATAACGTTCCTCTCACAACGTCGTGGAAATTCAAACACAAAATGAGAGGAAGAGAGACAGGAGGCGTGGCCTCCGCGCGTATTGTTCGCGAGCACGTGCCGCGTGTCGTGGCCTCGCGATCCTGCGCCACGCCGGCCCAGGATTTTCTACAGAAATGGAAGATTTGTGTCACCGATGAAATCGTGTTAATGGGTTCCGCGTCGTCGTTAACGCGTCCTCGTGAAAAGCAGAGGGAGGAAGAAGCGGCGGCGGGAGGAGAGAAACCGGGGGAATCCTTCGGTACGGTTTTTACGACTCGTTCGTGGACGTGGGCCGGGAACACTCGGGTTAGGTACACTGGTTACGTACGGTAATCTCTCGCACACACGAGTTTGAAATTCTGTGTGACCGCACGTGCGGACTAGGATCTACTCTCTCTTTTCGTGAAATATCTCAATCTTATCAGCGGGAATATGTGCCTGAGGGAAATATTTATTGAGTGACGTGGAGTTACCGTTTTCTTTTTTAATTTTACTTGAAATTGTCGATGCCCTTTCTCTGTTGGCCGCATTATACCTCGCTCGTATTATATCCAGATACAGAGTCATCGTATTTTTTTAATGATAACATTGAACGAATGACTAATGCGAGATAAGATTTAATAATATTTAATACGAAATAATATTTAATACGAAAGGGTTTCCTTGAATTTCCTGGCATTCGGCCGGTAGATGTACGGCGCGACCTCGGATTATCTTTGTTCCTCCTTCGCATCTCCGTCTTCACCACTGGACGCTAATCACCGAGTGAAAAGGGAAACTTTCTTATATTTTCTAGATAATCGCGCGACTAACGGCCGAGAACGTAGCAGGGCTCGTTTGCATTAATGAAGAGCGCCAACAAGTGCGCCTCGCGTTCCGATTTCTTCGATCATTTATTTTTACGCGGCACTAGCGTGTCGGCCACTGTGTCAGTCACGCTATCGACATAGAGGGATTTACGTTAATCTAAATTAATGTCGTCATTTAATAGGAATTAATATTCGTCACTTTATAGCGCGGCTTCTTTCGAGGAGGGGATGGGAGAGTCGCCTGCGCACGGAAATGCATCGTATGCAGCTCGATACACCCCGATACACCCCGTGTGTGCACCGCGGTCATTTTCAAAAGCGTTCAAAGTCCCTCCGATTCGGGCCGGCCGCAGAAATGATGGCAAAATGAAGCGTTTCCGGCCGTGAAAGCAGAAACTTTGCTCGGGAGAAAGGGCCGGGTTACGCGAATATTATTACGCGCATGTTTTTCGGCTGCATGGACGCCGATATTTTGTTACGTGGTCCGAAATCCGGTCTCTCTCTCTTTCTCGTGGCTTTATTTACGGGAACGCGTCCGTCCGTTCGTCTGTCCGTCTGTCCTCTCGTCGCTTCGTCCTTTCCAGTTCAATTTGCGGGCGAAGATGTTGAAACTTCCCGCGCTTTCTCCGCCGAACCTTACGCTCGTACATGCCGACCTGCTTCTTCTCTTCAAAGATCATCTGAGAAGTCTTGCTCGTTTGAAAATTTGCCTCGCCATCAGTACGCGAAAATTAATCTCACAGTTTTCGATTAATTAGCCGATCGATTGTAACGTATCTTAAAATTCTAAAATGTTTCTTGTTCTCGCATGAGATCAGAGTAAGATGGTAGCACACTAAAAATTAAAATTATAGGGTTTACTAAATTTCGATAGAGTGTAATCTTAGTTTAATTGCGACCAATAGAGGGAAATAACGAGACAATTCTCCCGTTGTTAGCCAGTCACTTTATTGCACTTTATTACAGTCAGATGTATAGCGTGACAGAAAATTGCGTTGGGCTTTCGAGAGCAGTTTTCGGGATCATCGTGCATACGCGGCCGATTTCGAGGCGCAGCAGCGGCCAGAAATTCTTTTTTTCACCGCAGGCCCCGGCTCTCCTCGTATCTCGCACAAAAAGATCGGCCGAACGCGCAACGCCGCGGCACATTTCGAGAATGGAAGTCCCTCGGAAGAAAAAACGAGAAATTGCTCGGCGGAGCGATGGCCAGGCCAGGGAGGTGTAGTGATGGTGGTGCCGGTACTGCCGGTGCCGCTGCGCCGGTGTCGGTGGTGATGATGGTGGTGGTGGTGGTTGTTGATGCCTTTGTTGGTCTCCGAAGCAGCTGCCGACCCACACCGGGCCTTTCCGTTCTCATGCTCGAAACTCGATCGACACTCGACCCGCGGGAACAAGCGAGAAAGATAGAGAAAGAGAGGAACACGATAGGCAGGTCGAAGAGGAAGCGCCGGTCGCACGCGGCGATGAGAGAGATCGAGAGAGTAGAGCAGTAGAGGAGATTGTGTGTGTGTATGAGAGAGAAAGAGAGATAGAGAGAAGCAGAACGAGAAGCATCGGCTGCTGCCGGCACGAATTTGTTTGAGAGCCGCTGTGGGTTTCGACGTGTTGCCCCCGTCTAGCAGATGTTTATGGCGCATTGCCTGAAATGAGCGGTTTTTCTCGTTTTCTATTTATTTTGTCTGCCATGTGTGCGCGGACTACCCTCCGGACTTACCGACCGGAGGTCCTCTCTTGTCTGCCGAACTTCCCTCCGGGATCCTCGAGAAGAAATTTTCTTCTCGAGCGCTCTTGCGAGAAAATTGTTGAAATTGTCTCTCGAGTAGCTTGAAACATTTTGTAAAGTGCTTGGGGATAATGGACAAAACACCAAGATCAATAGGATCGTTGCGTTGTAATATACTTGTTATAATTGTCATTGATACCTCACGGTTTATTAATGACAGTTATAACAGGTATGTCGTAATGATTTAACAAGAATGAAACGATTAGCGGAATTCAGGCGGAACGATGCGATAAAGAAATTTTATTGCCGTTAATTATGCAGTCCGCATAATATGATTGCCACCGTTGAGGATTTAATCGACGCGAATGTATCACATGAGGCGCTGAACATATATTTCGATAGGGCGTATACGCGGTCAGTCGTGTATAAAATATATGCACGTTTCCGGCAATCATTTTTTTTTAGTATCTGCTTGAAAGCGAATGCTTTTCGATCTCAAATTGAATTATGCTGCACGCGACTTTTATTACATTCCCATTCCGAATAACGTTCGCTAATAGGGGCGTTAAACCGCGCACCCGTAGGTCGTAGACGACTGTCAGTGGGCATTTATTATCCTCCAGCGTTTGGAGAGAATTCGACCTTTAATAACCGCGGATCCCTTAACGCGCGCTTTTGAAGGCACGAAGAACCTCGGTCCAGGGAATTCCCGAGTTCTTGACGCCGCAAAGACGAATTTGCATTCCCTGCGAGATGATAATGAAAGGACCGCGGTCTCGCTCCTCCTAATCCGGCATGCGGTGAATAGCGGGGCTGTTAACGCTAATTAATGACCAGAAAGTTTGCGAATCGAGCTCACCGCGATATGTAAACTTCGCCGGTGTCGTCGTCGATCAATTTTCACCGTGGCCGATACGGTGTCTCCTGCGGGAGACAGGATAAGATAGAATTTCGTCCCACGTACACGAGATGTATGCGAGAGTGCCTCATCGGAAGTGGAGGACGATGTCTTTGTTTGTTGCGCGCTGCCGAGCGGCGCGGGACAGTATTCGAGGATACATGGGGGATATCGAATATCCGAAAGAGCGACGAACACACGACCGGGCGGCCGGTCGCGGTGAGAGACTTCGCCTAAGAACCTTCCTCGCTTTTCTGCCCTCTGCCGCCTCGTCCTTCCTCATCCTAGGAGCTCCTGCCGGGCTCCGCTCCTCCTTTGTCAGACCTCGGTCCCGGTCTTTGCGTTTCCTTTTCCTCTCTTTATCACGCAGGACATATAGCTTGCATCCAGGACGGTGCACCCGCGGCGTTGCATATCTCTACGGAACTGCCACGGTGCTTGGTGCTCGGCATGATTTTACGATTCAGAAAAACGCGCAACAAAGTAATTCTGGCTATCATCGCGCGACTTTCAGTGCAAATATCACATAATGTGGGATCGTATACGAATAGAATATAATTCAAAGACATGCGCATTTCTCAAAATTGAAATAATAAAATTATTACTTTCTATTTACATTGTATTGTATTTTTAACATAGAGAGAAGGAAGTAAAATATTTTTCCAAATAAAAATTCCATCTATCTTGCATTTTCAAAATGCCAGTTACTGGTGACCGACGGCGACCACGTCATGAATATGGTATCAATATGATTTCTTACGATCTGTCGAAACTTATGGCTCGTGTAAAATTGAACGGCGCCGCGCAAAAACTGCAGCAAAGTTCGGAGCTGCCGTTCGTGCACCGCGTGTGCGCGGGAACGGGTTTCGACACAGTTCGTGTGTGAAAAAAGTGTCATTCGAGCGTAAAGGGAACTCTTTTCTTTTTCACAACGGTGCACATCCTCTCTGCGCGACGCGGCACGCACGAGTATCCGATTATTCCGAAGACCGAGCGTACCCAGGAGGAAGTGGTTCGCACAACCCACCCACTTCTGTCTCTCTCTTTCCCTCTCGTATGTATGCGCCATGTACACACACGATCCCGCGATGAAGGCGTGAGTATGTATATTATGCACGGACGCGCGCGGGCGGTCGAGTCTCTCTCGCTCCATTTGGCCAATCCGCATCCCGTGTACTCTGCTCGCAACAATGCGCTCGACGTGGCACTTCCGTCCGGACGAGGAAAGCGTCGAGAGCCTCTGTAGAGCTCGCCTCGTTCCTCCGAGGCTCCGTTTAACGCGCCAACAGCCGCGCTCAGTAAGCTCGGAGAAAAATTATATCTCTTTCGATAAAGATGTATTTTCTTACGCAGCGATTATATTAGACCTGCGACGCGATATGCATTTGTCTTTCTCTGTCCTTTAGATTATACGAATGTATAATAAAAAATTCGTAAATTTATCATTTATCAAGTGGATTACCTTTAATCTCGAGTCAAGTCCACGCGTTAAATACGGCGCACTGTGTAAATGCGCGGTGGGAAAGTATCAAGGAGTACGTTGTCGGAAGCGTGCATTTTCGAGCCGCGCCTCGCGAGCGCATTTTTCCCCGGCTCAAGGGAAAACCTCGACCTCGCTCGCCGTCTGTCGACCTTTCTTTCTCCATCCTGGCTGGGAATCGAGTACGAGTGTCGACCATGCGGGGCACGTAAGAGAGCCTTCGTATAGTACGTCGAACTGTGACGTAGTCGGCGGTGCGTGTCCTAGGTCAAGATTCAAGACTGTCTACTGTGTTGGCCGACCGCTTCTTTCTAGCCGCGGCTGAAGCCGGGGCTTCATCCTTTCGCTGCTTGGCTCGGCTTGGCTCGATTCTCGACGTCTGTATGCGTGTGGAAGGAACATGCGCGCATTCTGCTGCGTGCGTGTGCGTGCATGCGTGCGCCTGCAGTAAGGAGCGAGACACTCCCGCACACACTCGCTCCCTATTCGTCTCTCGCTTCTTCTCGGCTGTACGACTATGTTCTCCATTCTCTCTTCTCCTCTTCCTTCCCGTAGCTCCACGGGTCTTCCCACTCGTCGGTCCTTGTCGCACAGTCATCCGTTCACTCTCGATCTCAAGATGAGGCCAATCGGCTGTCCCAAACTTTTTTTTCCTCGCCGACGCGCGCCGTCCTAGTTTAATGAAATCATACGTCCCGAGCGGCGACGTGAAATCGAATACGTTTTCGAAGGCCTACGCGCGAAAGCGCCACGATCAAGCGTTTGTCTAAAACGATCATTCATAGTTTATTTCCCGTAATTTACGGCTTTATATTTCTATAAAATATTTTCTAAATACGTTATATTACTACGAGCTTATAACTCACGGTCCTGTGTGACTGTATATTCGTAGCTCTAATTAATAAAAGTAAATAGCGCCGAGGTGAACGCGCGTTGCCAAGCATTTAGATGAGGTCACCGAAAAGACCCTTTGTCCGTAAATATCACGAGAAAGCTGTCGTCGGCACTCGCGTGCGTGGCACGTGCTACGTGGCGGCAACGTTAGCTACGTTAGCCGGTCTTTAAGGCTTTTGTCACTGTTACGCAATCGCAAAAGCCGCGGAAAGGGAAAGCGACGACGATGGCGGCGGCGGCGGGCGGCAGCAACGGCGGCATTCTGGCCGCTCTAACGAGAGATGCACGGCCCTCGGCGATTCCAGAGAGAATGATGCGAGAGAAGGTGACGAATCGTGGCACTGACCCACTTCCGTTCCCCTCGCGCGGTGTCTTCATTTCTTTTGTTCGCTACAGATTGACGAATCCTTAATTGCGCCTTTACACGAAGAAGTCAGTTATTCGCTCCATCTTCTATCGACGAATACTCGAGCAAGTACCGTTTCCGCTGCCGTAAACATTGAGATAACGCGTAAACTTGTAAACCGCGTTGCAGAGCTGTGTATAAATATGCTTATACATTGCTTGATTATTAATTTCCGCGCGTTTTGAGTAATTTCTCGACGAAAGCGGGACGGTCAGTCAGAGCATGCCTCAGAAAAGAAAAAAAAAGTTAACGCAACGTTCATGTTAGGTTCGTTCGTGTTAGTCGAATAGTTATTCTCGCGTCGCGAGGCGATTCGTTTTATTGTCGCGTGGCCGACGACGTGCCTTTCCACGTTACTAGACGATTCAGAAGTGCGACGGCCATGCATAATTCCTTCGTCGGTTTTTTCGCGTGCCTCGCTGACGACGACGACGACTCGGTTGCGCAGCAGCAGCAGCAGCAACGGCGGCAGTGACGGCTGCCGCGTACATACGCACATGTATATATTATGCGGCCGACGATAAGCGCGACTGTAAAGCCGAGCCTCGTGTTCCGATTATTCAGAGAGAAACTTTCGCTCCCGCGGTATTATTGGGATATGTAACGCGATCGGTATTAAGTTGCCTTTACGCTCGACATAACATTTTGTTCCCGACGAGCCCGCGTGCGAAAAACGTGCGATCCGTCCTTATCGCTCTTCTTTTCTTACGCGAGAATTATTCTGGGAGGGACATCGCGACTTGTCGAAGATATATACCGTAATATCGCTTTAAAAAAGGAAGGTCCCGTTGCTCCCGAAAATGTCGGTCGCGTTGTCAGCTGGTTCGATCGAAATCGCTAAATGTTCCTAACGAACGACGCTTGCCGACATCGTCGTTCATTAACGTGGAGGCAGAGCGCGATGCGGGTCAGAAAAAAAGCGCTAACCCCGATTCATCGCTAATTGTTAGTGAGACACTAACGACGTTAGAGCGACACGTCGCGCTCGTGGTTGCGCCACGTGTTTCACAGCGCACGTGTCGTTCTCGGCAGTTAGATCGCCTATGGATTGAGTGAGACGCAGATCATTATTCAAATTCAAATTTTAATACTTTTCCTGGTTACAAATGGAATTGAAATGGAGCGCGCAATGTGCGTATAACGGTGTGCTACAATGTGAGAATCGAAATTTGTTGGAAAGGTCACGTTATGGTAACGAAACCACGTGAAGCAGATTAATGATGGTATTCTATAGAGATTTATGAAGTGTCGGTAAAATGCACTAATAGAACATTGTTTTTCCTGGAAAGATTTAGATTATTGAATAACGGCATTTTATTTCTGTCCTTCTCTCCGTGTCTCTCTCTTTGTTCATATAATTCCGCAAAGTGAGATTTAACAACCTGATGGAGGAGCATTTACGTAAACGGCAATATCGGGAATCTTTCCACTCCCTGCAAGTATCCGAATGATATTTCGCCCGGGCGAGCCGACGAACGTTCCGGCGTCGGTGACCTCAAACTCGATTGGCGGCGAGGAATCGAGAGAAATATCATGTCGAAATTTACAAATCGCTTTTTCTCGGAACGACGAGATCGGTCGAGATCGTGCCTTTATGCGGCCGATCTATCCGACAGTTACCGAAAAGCGTGCGAGAAACGGCGATCGCGCGCGGGGGAGGGAAATGATAACGGGGCGCCTAATAGTTCGCGATTTGGCGACGCTCGATCCTCGTAGACAACAAAGAGTCCGGCGACGAGCATTGGACGGTGGGAGGGGGGGGGGTAGGTTCTCAACCTCCGAGGCGTGCGGCGGTCGCGCTGCGAAACACATCGTCGGTCCCGGCCCGTGGACCCCGCATACTCGTTCCTTTGTCCAGCCTCTTTTGAAGAACCGCCGCGAAGGAGAGCAGCTCGCCTTGAGACAAAGCGCACGCACCTACCGACGCAAAAGCACGTGTGTGGTGTGCGCTACCTTACTACCCTCTCCGCCTTGCGTGCCCCGCGTGCTGCTGCTGCTGCCCTGTCTCGAATGTCTCTTCCCCTTCTCTCCATCCCGCCTCGCTGTCTCTTCTCTCTTTCTCTCTATTATTATGTTTTTGCGATTTATTTGTGTCTGCATCGCGGCCGATTTTCGATTTTTTTTCTTTTTCCTCCCGCCTACCTTTCTCCGCCTTCTTCTTCGAGGAAGGAGTCGTCGGCCTCGCGCTCCGTGCCCTCCCGCGCACACGGATCCGCAGGTGCATCGGGCCTCGCAAACTTTGCTCCTACGAAGAAGAAAGAAAGAGAGGGTGGCAGAGGGGGAGAGAGAGCGCGCGAAAAAGATAACGGCCGCGTCGCACCTGCACGCGCGTGCCCATCTTTTGTCAACGTCATTCGCGCCGGAAAACAGCGCGCCGGTTAATCGGCCGCGTTAAAAGACAAGGTGTACGAACGCACGTGCCGCCGCTTCCTTCGGACAACGCGGGCAGACAGGTGCCCGATGTAATTAAGCCGACGACCTGGCGAGGCTCGCCCTGCGCCACCGTGTTTCTCCGCCGCGGCCGGGGCGCGTTTCGCGTTCCAACGCGTCC
The DNA here is from genome assembly GCA_003063805.1 of Aphaenogaster ashmeadi. NCBI lineage: Eukaryota > Metazoa > Arthropoda > Insecta > Hymenoptera > Formicidae > Aphaenogaster > Aphaenogaster ashmeadi. Next base: position 482,680 of record NJRQ01000062.1, on the reverse strand, counting down.
GAAATATTTTATTCCGCCTCGACGCACCGTGCGTCTCGGTTTTTCGAGATTTCTGGTCGGCGCGTTTTACGAATCGTAATCGAAACCGATATAATTTCGGCGAGCTCAAATTTCGACACGCCGCAGACACGTGAGAATGATTTTTCCTCTAATGCTTATCGTCGGTAGCGAGGCCAACAGGCGTTAGGTACGTTTCTCGCGTGTGTTCGCAGCACCGAAAAACTAAACTCGAGATTTTATCTGTGTTTTGAGAACCGTTACCATTCGCGCCGTGTTCCTACTTCGAAAGAGAAAGCGACGGATAGAACGGTTAGCTGAAACGTCTGCCCTCCACAGGTAGCCGTTTGAAAGTGGTGCACGTCCTTCCGTCGAGCCGGGGCGATTTTTGGTATTATCGTGCGCCGAGGGTATATCCCGTAGCCTGTGTCCTTCCGGACCTGACCTCGTCCTCACGGCCTGTCGGCGTTATAATACCTGTCTTTCAACGGGGGGGAAGCTGTTATATACCTGCGTTTCAGCAGTGAAGCTCCTTACCCTTCGTGCGGAACGTTTCGAACGATAATGGCCCGTGTCTAACAGCTGCGGCTGGCAAAAAGTACTTTGACGGAATTTTCCAGCCCGTAGCTGCTCTCCCGCCGCTCTTTTCGTTCGCTCTATCTCCGTGAAAAATTTTTTCACGCGTTAACTTCATTGTTCTCGACATTTCCTGCCTAGATCTGACAATCGCAACATTTAACGGTTCAGTAGACAAAAAAAGCTTTGGGAAACGTGCATATGCGTATATACGATTTTAAATATATTGCAAACATGTTTCTGAGGAAAAAGTAAAAACTGTGGGATATATTCTTCGGGTTTCCTCCTCGTATTTCGGGTATCGGAAAGATTCGCAACGATACTGTCGATGAAGAACACTCTCGGGGCACGCAGGCAGATCACGCGGTATATTACGAGTAAAATCTCCGGTAGGCGAGGCGACATCGTCGGCGAAGTACTTCCTGCCGATGATGGAGGAGGCTTAGAAAGTACGAGGGGAGAAAAAAATTGGATGGCGTATTCGCTGTGACGAACAGGCCGTCACGATGGCGGCTATTGGCTGCGCTAGACGAGGCAGGACGAGAAGGAACGGAAGGTGCCCGGTTCGTGCCTCGAATCCGAAAGCTCGTTGGGCTCGTGCCTCTTACCGTTCCTCCTCGGTCGAATGACCATTTCCGAGAATTTTCATCGATTGATTTACAAAGAACGCCGTTCTAACTCTCCCGTCCGTCCGCGCCCAATTCGGTGCCTTATTAACGTCCAATCAGGAATTTTTGGTTCCCCGAAAATGAAGTTGAGGATGGAGGTGCGAAGAGAATTCGGCGCCTCGTGTCGGATAGCGAACGGTTTTATCTGAACGCGGCTCCTTTTGCGCGAAAGAGAGCGCTCCCTTGTCAAATTTCACGGGATATCTTTATGTCACATCTTTTTTGTCCCAAGAATGCGTTGCATTTCGAGCCGGTTAACAAGCCGCTGACCCAAAGCAGATTACAAGCCTCTTCATTTACATCTAATCGGCGTGGGTGGTACGAAAAAGACGACAGTGTTGGAAGAAAGGAAAGCGAAAATCCGACCTGGCCAGTTGGTTTGCCGGCCGGTCTGCCGGCCTCATTCGTGCTGCCTTATCTCATTCAAACAATCCTACTATCAGAAGTCTCCCGGGTTCGCGTATCGCGTTCCGCAACCAGCTCGTCGCTTCGTCACTCATTCTCTACGACGCGCTCCGCGCCGTTGGCGCTCGCGCTGAGCACCACTGAGGCCTCGAATCGTTGAACCACGGAGTGGTTCAGTGGCTCCAAGGCCGGCGGAAACCACGGGTGGGATGTGCGGGGCAGAACGGCCCTTCTTCGACTGGAATCGTTTCTCTCTCCCGTACAGCGACGTGAGCGCGTCTTCCCTCGTCGACCTCTGCCTCGTCGTGTAGCCTTCGTGGTCTCGCGAAGAAGGAAGAAGTAGAATAAGACGAAGACGAGAGGAGGTGGATGATCAGGGAGGAGGAAGACGAAGATGAAGACGAGCAAGAACCCGGATTGGCTCTCGTGGGCGACAAAAATGCGCCGCGTGCTGCCCCGTCGTCGCCTCGTCTCGACGCCCGGCGTCGATGCGCGTCTTGTTCTCGAATCGTTCGCGAACGGGCCGGGACGCCGCGGTCCGTTCGCGGAAAGTGCAACGTGCCCTCCCGGCGTGTCTACGACCTCTTTGCCGCACCAGCGCGACCGAACTTGCATCGTATATCACGCCGATAGCAAAACTTTCGTTATTGGAACACGCCGTTCAATCGATTATTCAATTATTCGGACAGTGTTTAATGACGGCTTTGATTATCGGAGAGATATATTGTTTAAATATCGTGTCCTTTCATTAGGAATTTTCGATAACGCGACGTGTCACCTACGTGCGGCGCTGACATTTTCATTGCTTCAATGTCAAAGGCAATGCCTCGGCTTACTTCGCGGGAGATGGATTGTAGAGTAGCTGGTGGACGCGAATAGAGTTGTCCGTGTAAAGAACTCTGTTGGTGCGATTAGAGTTCAACTAGACGTAACGAGTCGAGCGTGATTTGCGTTTTACATTGCGATATTGATGCGAGTCATTCGAAAGTTACATCGCACGGTTATATTGCTCTTCATTTGCAGCCGAGCCGTGTTTCTTTGTATATTGACGTATATATTCACGGCGGGAGAACGATACCGGAGCGTGCGTGTGTCGGCCGAGTTCAGCCTGTTTAGCTCTCCCACCAGCCTCCCTGCCTCCCTCGAACGACCCAGACCCATTTTAGGAATGAAATTTGCGAGATTGTCGAGCCCACCCCGCCGACTGCACCAGTTTCGGACGAGCAGAATTCACGGAATTCTAAAGACGACATGCGGCACGGCCGGTCGTAATTCCTCTCAGGAATCCCGCGAGACTGATAAGGACATCGTCGGATTTCGCCCGTTGATCTCGAGATCCTTCGGACGCGACGTTGTCCGCCCGTATGAGATGTCACCCGCTTATCCTCGCCCGCGAGAGAACGAGTAATGTTCTCGATTTTCATGCGGCGCGATATCTCCACGGAGTTATCGCGACTTGTCGAGGATCCTGGTAATCACGCGGGATTCTACGTCCCCCGACGTATCAATAGCCGTGATTAATTTCAGTTTATGTTGCGCTCGACAGTGATCGCGTTGACCGAGAGACCGCGCGCGCGTTCGTTGACAAGTTGAAAGCGGTTTGATTTAAGTCGAAAGCGATTACGAACGTTAGGCACGCAATTAGAAATCGTTGCGTTGGCCAACGCGTCTTATTACTGAACACCTTTAACTCAAGTATTGTGCAACCCGTGCCGTTCGACGTCGCACGTCACACCGCGGGCTAGCACTTTTACGCGTTCCTACGCGCAGGATAGGTGAAATCGAATTTGAATTCTGTTCCCTGCCTCTTCCCGTTTTTCCGGCAGCTCGAAGATCCGCCGAGCGGGTTGTTTGACCGTTTAAATGTCAAAAAGTTCCGTGTCGCAATCTTTCTCATCCGAGGGATTTACGAGGATTGTGTCGTCCGTCGTGACAAATTTCGCGGTGGAGATTACCACGTTTCGTGCTCGTCTCTCGCTCGGTATTTTTGGACGATCTATTTCCTTCCATTTGGTCCTTCGCCGAGGCTCCAGGAGGCTCCGCGCGCGTGTTCTGTCGAGGGAGCGCGCTCTCGCCGGTGGTCCGCGAGGAAAATTCACGACAACTGGGCTCGACGCAGCTGCGAATGTCCGTCCGTCGGTCGATCGATCAGTCAGATATCAAAATACGAAGCCGCAGACTAGCCGAGTCCCTGAATCGTCTAAAAATGACACACGACACACAAACGCCGTTACTTCACTTTCCGTATCATGAGTTCCTGTTTATCTTTCGCGGATTGATATTCGCGTACGTTAAATATTTGATTTGCGTTACGATCGTGATGATCGCGAGATTACGCAGCTACCGAGAGCTACTCTTGGCGAAAGTTTTCGAGTTAATTTAGTTGTGCAGATAACGCATGATAATATTTGCGACTTTGTGTACGGTGATCGGTCTATCTCTCTCTATCTCTATCTATCTCTATCTATCTCTCCTTCATCATAGATAAACTATCGATCAACGCCTTTATGCGAATGGTCAGCTTGCTCCGCTCGCTGACGCGAGGAGACAATCGATAGCCGCGATATAAATATATCGAGGCAGTAGAGACCACGTAGTAACAATTATTTTTACGTCGTAAGGATGCGGCTGTAAAAGTGGCTTATGGCGCGGCTCTCAGATTCTTCTTTATATCGAGATATCGATTTCCCCGGCGGCGATGTAAGTGCAAGGAACCACGCAGCTGCGGGCGCGTGTTTATGCTCAATTCGCGGCCGCTCGCCGGATTTCGCAATGAAATTCAAGGATAAGACGGCTCTTCAAGGTTTCGTCTGCTCGATGTCTGGTCACGGCGCGGAGTGTGTCGCGAGTCAGGACGGCCGCGGATCGTTAACGATCGAGAAAAAATGACCGTTCAGAGGCACGTTCGAATTGATCTGCTAATCGTGTCACACGCGATTAGTCGAGTAAATAAAAAATTAAGTACGCGGCGGACTAAATTCGACGTATTTAATAAAACGGTAACATATATGTATAGGACTTGGTATTTAATAAAACATTAACATATATAATAATAATAATAGTACACACGGGAAAAACGATAAGGTTGCCACAACCACAATAATAGTAATATTTGGTACAGCCACGTCCTGTGGTTGTCACATTCACATTGATGTGAAGGCAACTATATGCATTTGGTACAGCAAACATAGTGAATGTTGAGACAAACATATATAGATGCACTACACAAAACAATGTGAATGTGACAATCACAGGACGTGGCTGAACCAAATATTACTATTATTGTGGTTGTGGCAACCTTATCGTTCTTTCGGTGTAGCTTTATTGAGTGCAATGGTTGACAAATACAAAGATTATTAATTTTACATAAATTGATATACAAAGAAACAATGAATATGCAACAAGCACGGAGTATCAAAGCACGCAATACATTGTTAATTCCTTTGGGTCATTTCTAACTATTCTATAGGTCGCCACTGCTCCTACCCAATATGTAGTCATTTTAACTAAAAAACATTGGTTAACATTTAACCATGTATGTGTCAAAATGACCACATTTGTCGTTAATTTAACTAAAACAAGATATTATTAACAACATATTGGTTAGGAGCAGTGGCGACCTATAGAATAGTTAAAAATGACCCAAAGGAATTAACAGTGTAGGTGAGGCTGCAGCTGAGCGGCTGATATGGTGTCTTACTTGATTATTTATGAATAAATATAATAAAATGTTAATAAAATATATCAATATATCATGTTTATGTGTGCAACGCGAAATAAATCGCGAGAATGCGTTCCGAGAAAACATTGAAATTCACTTATCGATAACGTATCGAACACGATACACTGTGCACTTGAGATTTTAGTTAACATTGATGTTTACCGTGCAACTCCTCGGTATTACGATATCGACATTACGAAGCCGAGTGTTCGTGAATTTTCACCGCCTGTGGTATCCGATACCGCATTATTTCACGTCGGTCATAGAACTTTGCAATGTGTAATATGTGTATCGCGGCGTAGGATAAAAAAAACGACGTCGCGTTGGGGGCTGGACGTCATCGTCGAGGCATGCACTCGCCCCGGACCACCACGGCTATACTTTGCAGGAGTTGAAACTTGCGGCTCGCCGGAAAAATCGCGCATGCACGCGTGCTGATTGCGGTTCTCGCGCACGGGCGTGATACTAGGAGCGGTTATCTCGAATTAGCAATTTTCCTCGGGAGAAAATAGAAGGTCGTTCAACGATTCCCAGGCGTTACGCATCTCCTCAGATATCGTACTTGTTAAACTCGCACGCGATTAGCGCATCGCGTAAATCATGAGATTATGAGATCTCTCGAGGTTGATAACGAGCACTCCCACGGAACTGTCAATACAGATTTCCCTCTCGATCGAGAAGCCCGCGTTCACGAACGAGGCCAGCGCGTCACGTGGACGGTGAAATCTAGTCGGTCGAAATATATCGACGGACGTACCTACAGTTTCATCGAATTTTTTCAACTCGCCACATTGTTATAGGTCGAGTGGCCGAACGATTTCAGGTAGCATCGAGATCCGATTGTGTTTGTTGAAGAGACCCGAGATATTTGTTCGAACGATTGTGTCTCTTTTTCTCTCTCCTGTGCTACTTATCTCTTTCCTTCAATGAGGTTTACCGGAAAAAATTTGAAAAAATATTTGAGGATATAATTTGGGTGGTTCGTCGTTCGTTCATAACGGTAAAGTGCCCTGAGCGTTTACAAAACGCGCGGGCGACGCTTTCTTCGGCTTTTCTTTCGTGATAATTCCCCCCGGCCTACGTCGTTCGTGCGATTTTCTTCTTTAGGAAACGTAAATGGTACGGATTGGTCCAACTATATCCCGGACAGGTCTCTATCCTTGAATGGGTTCCCATGGAAACCATTGGCGTAGCCGGCAGCTAATCTCTTCTGATGCCGTTGGCACACCATGGCATGCACGTGTGTGTGTGAGCGCGTATATATATCTTTCTCTCGATCGAAGGGTGAGAGAAGACGAGCCCTCCGGAAAAATTTACTCTCGCGCCAAGAAAGCGCCAAGTAAGTTAGTCAGGGACACGAAACTATCCGAGGCGTGAAATTATCCGGGAGTCTTTCGCGGCGACCTCGTAATCAAGCGCGCGATGCACTTACTCGCGCGATCCCCGATATGCAGCCTCCTCCTCCTCCCGTTGACCTGGCCCGAGGGGGTGTCGTCCCGGTAGATAAACGTGCGCTTCCCAAGACCGCGCACGTTTTCTGCGATGCCCGCGCAACGACGCAACGACTGAATGGGGGGACAATGAAGACAGTGCGTATCGCGCAGCGCTTATCGCACGTGCGAGATACGCGGGCTCGGCCTCGCGCCCACCGCGAGTCGCGCTCTCGGCCTGCGTCGCGGATAATCAAATGAATTATTGACCACGAGGCGACGACCGCCGGCCGTTGATCTAATCGATGGTTTTAATCGCGCCGGGCGACGTAAACGCGACGCGCGGCCACAATTGCCTCGGCGAATAAAGCGAAAAACTTGCGACCGTTTCGGCCGAGTATCGGCACCGCCACGTTACACCGAATGTATATACTATACATGTATGTATATTACGTAATGACCGCGCGCTGGTGTAGTATGGTCGCGGATGATTCACTGTTAGGTCAATATCTCAGGCTGGAAACACCGGTCGGGCCTGTTACACGACGAGGGCTGTTTCTGTGAGTGATCGATAAGCCACGCGTGTCTCGTCGGCAGCGTGCGTACGTACGTATGTTGTGTGCATGTATGCGTGTGTGTGTGTGCACGTTTATGTGTATGCCGTCGTGAGGGATCGTCGGTTAGGGTTAGACGACGACGACAACGAGGAGGGTTAAGCGACACGGGATGATAACCCCGTTGCGTATACGCGAATAATTAATTCAATTTTCGAACATTTTCACCGTTTTGACGTGAAAAGAGACGCGTTTTCGTGGATTTTAGAGTGGAAAACGTCTCCTAAGTTTTCAAAGTTGATAATGCATTGTCGACAACAACGCAATGTATAGTAATTGAAGAAGTGATTAGCGCAGTATATGTCGGGCATTGTGTTTCCTTTAAAATAATCGACATGGTTAATTCTTTCGTTGATAAAACGTTACCGTTATCGCAGTCGGAATTATCGGACATCCTTAGAACGATAAATAGAATAATTTCGCAGCGAGACCCGAGCGTGGAAAATAATCGAGAGCGAGCGACGTCGCGCGCTATCGTGTCGCGCTGAACAAAAATATTTTTCCGATATTCCGTCTCTTCGTTCCTTATACATATTTTATGCTTTGTAATTTTTTTCATTGTTTGTTTTAAAGGCGATGAACGTAAGCTATATTCCTTTGATGAATTAGCGGATCTCTCAACACTTCTGCCTTGCGTTTAACAATTTTTTTATATATATTTTTTACTTTATTATTTACTCTCCCTTATTTTACTATTGAATCAGCAACGTTTCATTAACGTGGACGTAAATTAGAATCTTTCTGTACGACAAATTGAACAACGTGAGGAAAACGCGTTTCTATCTACCATGCTCTATCTCCGATCGTGTTTTGATCAGAAAGCCTGTCTCCCCGCTACGTCTTTTGCGTGAGTCACAATGATAACGCTTGAAAAAAGGGGGTAGAGCATCACGAAATCACACATATATGTATATATATATATATTTATATATGTGTATGTATACATATATGTATACATATGTATAGTATTCTCAACACCTTGTACACCGCGCTTTGCGAGACGTGCGTTCCACGAACGTGTAATGTGTGTAACGTATAATAACGCGCTCGTTCGCTCGAATTCCCGGTGACGTAAAACGAGCGACGTGTCGGTCGCGCAATATTAATATTCCGCTGGCCACAATACGCCCTGATTCGGTATACAAAGACGCTAATTAATGCAGTCTAGCCATTGCCCAATATCGATCCTCTCCGCGGGTGGGAAGGTCGAGGATGAAAAAACGCTTTATGGGCGAATACGTCGCGCCGACGAAGCGAAATAAAAAAAAAAATAGCGTCGCGCTGACCGAAGGAATAAATAGAGACATTTATCTAGATAACGATAGCTTCACTCAACTCGCGGTATCGAATGTCGCTAACATTGATACTACTTGTTATCGCTCGGTATCGGGAAAATTTTTTTTGGCATTGATGAATTAACAAGAACTAATTTGTAGAGGTAATCAGTGTTATATTGTAATTGTGCGATATCAGTAATGAGGCATTGAGTATTATCGAAAGCGAGGTGTAGACATCGGATCGTACCGAAGTGTCGCGTTCGCGATTTTGGGGCCGGAACGTTGAAAATCGGGGGGCGTAACCCCGACGATCTTTGCCATCGCCGAAGTTTCTTTCGTGCCTCGCCTCGGCGCTCGATGAATGGACGTACTATGCGCTCGTAACGCATCCGCGTGTGTAACGCTCCCGCGGGACCGAGAGAAGGATCGAGAGAGGAGGGAGAGAGATACGCGGCGCGACGGCGTGGGCCGGCCGGCCGGCCGGCCAGCGCGCGTTTTGACATTAAATTGGTTTCACCCACGCGTGACTTTCTAACGTAGCCACGTTTCCCAATTCGCAACTCTTATCGTCCGGGTTGCACGTGAGCGTGCCCCCTAAATCTCTTTTCGGCTTTATCGCTGTCGCGCGTTTTCAAATGGAACGATCTACGACCGTGGAAAATAATTGCCGAGATAGCGGAAATTTTATTGCGCGCTTTCAGATAATAGCGCCTAACGAAGGATATCTTCTTTTTTTATAAGATAAAGACGACCGTCAAATTTTATCGAGAAACGAGTCATGGATTTCCGCGAAATTGCTTCCTCGAAGATACAAAACATTGCAAGCTTAATTCTCTTTGATTAGCCTTTTAGAGGACGGGAAGCCACTTTTTTGGCTCCACGGGGATCCTTTATTTTTCGTAGTATAACACTTTAACCCTAGAAGGCAAATGTGGGGTTCCTTGGCACCCCAAACGAAATTCAAACTACGCTTCTGAAGTAGCCAGGTACACTTTCGGGTACCCATACCATAATTCAAAAAACAACTTGTTATATACATCATCGTTTTCCTCATTAAAAAACGAAGAAAATGCATTATATTTAACTATTAATTTACTGCTGATAGAAAGGATTGAGAAGTTTGGAGTGGCGTACCACTTCACTTTTGCCTTTGAAGCTCAGCAAATTCAGTTTTGCCTTCTAGGGTTAACAAACATATGAAAGTTATAAATAAAAATTCTAAGAATTCATGAAAAAATATGCCCGTTCTCTAAGGCTGGGTCTACAATAGGGTGTAGTAAGCTTTAAGCCTTAAGAAATTGACCAATCACAGTAGAATTTGAGGAAAATAATTGACTGTGATTGGTCAATTTCTTAAGGCTTAAAGCTTACTACACCCTATTGTAGACCCAGCCTAAAGGTTAATTGATTTAAGTATTTAAACATTTCTTTTATTATCGTCAAGATTTTTGCTCGATTTACATGTGGAAATTTTTCTTCGAGAAATTAAATTTTTCACATCCTGTGTCTCGAGACGCCGTTGTCATTTGAACCGAGATAAAAATGAATAAACGATGTGTACGTACATTGTTCATCGTTAACGTCACCCGACATACCAAAATAGTCTCGCATACTTTACAATTTATCATTGTAAATTCGCCTATAGGCTCTTTTTCTATCTTTCCTCTTTCTTTTCTTCTTTCATCGTTGTGTCTCCTCTCGCTTCTTCGTCTTTTGATATCGCCATCTCTTTTCCCCGCTGCAACTCGTGATAATCGCTATCGTATTCATGATGTAAATATAAAGGTGTACCATTCCCGTGGATGCGCAGTAGAGGCCAATCAGATTTTACCATAACCGCAGTAGAGGACCAATCAGATTTGGCCAAATGCGAATGGGCCAATCAGATTTTTGGGCCCAAAAATTCAATACTCGACCGCCATTATGCGCAATGTTACACCTTTATATTTGTACCATGATCGTATTACGTTGAACGTCTCACCGCGTTCATAGAAGACGGGCATTAAGAGTGCGAAATTAATTTGCGAAAGCCTTTCTTCCTCTTTCCTCGTCGCAACCTCGTCATCTCGCGGCGTCTCGGTTCAGCCTCGATCTCTCTTTCCTGAGATTCCTTTCGCTGCTTCCTCAAAGAGATCGGTCGATCTGGCGCGCCGCATAAATTGCGTATCGTGACCTTGTTCCTTTAACGAAGTGACCCGACACGTTCCTCTGCTTCGCGCTCTTGTCGAAATAAATTTCGCATTCGGTCGGACGAGATTGCCGCGTCAATGTCGCGATCGACCGAACGAGATGAAACACAGTTTATGCATGACCGCGTCGTCTTTAAGCATGGCATGGATCTAGAATATTCCTCAGACTCGATCGACCTCGCGCGTAATTTCCCCCGGATCGTGTATACCTCGGTTAAAAAAAGTTAAGTAGGCGAATCTATACTGACGGTCGCTGCGTAAAGCTGCGTGTCAAGCAAAGGAACGTAAAGCAACATTTGTGTTTCTGTTGCGTGTTTCGTAAAGTTCCAGTATGTATGTACGTATATGTGTGTTTGTTTAAAAAAAAAATTCCTTTGGTGGATACGCAGCTTAAAGATCTCTTAAATTCATTTAAAGATCTCTTTAAATTCATCGGTCTTAATCTTATTATTGTTTAAAGATCTCTCCCCCGAAGTTTCGTAATCGGTTCGCGAGGTGCGCATTATTCACGCTTCGGGTCCAGCGATTTTCTCCGTGCACAGACACGCGCGAACCGGCACGTGTCTGTGCACAAGCTCTCGTCGCGGCTTCCTCTCACGTTTCTCTAAAAATAAATAGACACGCTAACCGACTCCGACCATTTTCCGCTATTATCCCCGTGGATACTTATAAAGTTGAAAGCTCCGAAAGAGCGACGAGGAAGTCTCGCGGAATAGCCGGCGTAGCCGATGCCCACACACTTGAATTTATGAAAACGGCACCGAGAGGACATAAATTAACAAAGCGGCGGGGAAACGCGAGAATAATCTCGCGCTTCTACTCATTGGCGGTCGAAACAGGAAATGCTAGTCGTGCACTGGAAGCCACGGCGATCTCTCTAGCAGCCGCTCGTGGCGTAAAATTATTCTTTTAGAACGGTTATTTATGGGCCCGGTGTTAACTGGCGATTCCCTGCGCGGCGCGTTTTTTCGGCGCCGGCTCGAGAGGGTCCTTCCTTCGCCACGGTTTTCCGGTAGTCTCCGGCTCGCGGTGAACCATCCTCTCTGCGTGCGAACGTGCACGATCGGGGTCGATTTTCAATCGATGGATATAAATCCCGCGTGGATACGCGGGTTATCGCGGTGCGCGTACGAGAGTCGAGGTCGAGAACGCGGCTCGCCGCTGGAGGCGGACGAGAGACTAATAATCTGGTGGCACGTTGGCAAGGTGAAGAAAGAGAGGAAGAGAGCGAGGGAGAGCGAGAGGACGAGGTGAGAAATATGAGGAGGAGATGCGGAGAAATAGCGAGGGGCGGTAGGAAACAGAGGTCGCAACAGAAACGAGACGCAACGCGATGGGAGTTCCAATTTAACAAAGGGAGGCATTCGCGTCTCCCAATGTCGTTCAATGGGATTTTCGCGGAAAGATCGACTCGGCGTCCTTTAGAAAATTTACTCTTCTTTTTTATCGAGGGCAAGCGCGACGAATCTGGAACACGGTTTATATATTGTCTCTTATTTTTCGGAACGGTCGATTGGCCGCATCTGGCGCTAAATTGCGTAACCGATGAGATCCGTGGCGTTTCTTTCCTCGGCGTTCACGGCCGGAGCTTTTCCCGGGCGTTGTCCGCTCCCTCGCTCGGTGAGTTTGAGGTAGGTCGATCGACGAATGACTCACCCTTTGGACTCGGGCAAGAGGGACTCTGGGCGGAGCGGCTTCCACGGTGGGCAGCGCATCCCATTATATCCACTGCGGCTCGTTAATATCGTGACATCCAATATCGCGTAATTATATACGTACTGTTGGCCGCATAAGTCCCGAACGATGGCGGGTTTCTCGCAAACTAATAATGAATCATTGAGTAGAATAAATGCGCCTCGTAAAGTAAATGTGAGAATCTTGTTTCTCCCCAATGGTTTTTCTCTTCCATAATAATATCGAATTCGCGCAATGCTGAAGTAAATTTCGAGGTACGAGATGCTCGCTTATTTCGAGCAGGAGTAAAATTTGCTGTTATCGCATAGACTCGTAAAAGATATATCGCTCGATATGCTTCCGAAGACACCAACGATCGTGCGCCCGTCGTCGCCGATGGCTCGAGGGTGTCCTTACTCTCTCTTCAAGGACCATCGTCCCTCTACATTTCCATAGAAGATTAACGGCCTGGCACAATCTACATTTTCCATCGTGAGATCTCGACCGGACTCTCATCGAGAATCTTCTCGTACGAGCGAACGTATTATTGTGAGGATTGCTGCTCGAGTCCAAAGAAAAAGAGTGCATGGCGTGTGATCAGAAAGAGAAGCGGAAGAGAGAGACAGAGGGAGATAGAGAGGGAGGAGAAGAAAGAGAAAGAAGGAAAGAGTAGGAGGAGAACAAACGTTGGGCCGCAGTGTCAGTGGAGTTCAATCTTAATATAGTATGACCTCCACTGCCATTCGAGACAGTGTCGGACGCGACGGCGGTTGCAACCGCGAGCGAGCGAGTTGTGAGTGAGAGAAAGGGAAACGGGGACCGACCGAGAGAGAAAGACACGGCGACGGAGCGAGAGTGATTAAAGAAGAAGAAGGGAGAAGGACGCGAAAAGAAGCGGGGGTAGAGAAGAGAGGAAGAGACGTGCTGGTGAACGCGTGCGTGCGTTGCACCTTATTCCCCAGTCCGATGAGTGAGCCTCGCCTCGGTTATTTCAGAGACATCAGTTTCGAGAGAGAAAGAGGAGAGAAGGAGAGAAAATACGGAGAGAATGCGCATGATGAGAGAGACGATGCGTGCGTGCGTGCGCGCGTATGCTTAGTCGTCGAGAGTGTCATCGATCTATTTCGAGAGGAGGCTGGAATTTCTGGCCTTCGCGAGGGGTCAGTAGAAGAGGGAGAGAGAGGGAAGAGCGGAGAATGGGGGAGGGTGAGAGAGGAAGAGAGAGAAAGAGAGAGAGAGAAAGAGGAAATCTCTCTCGCGTAGGGGGAGAGAAAGGAGGAGAGGAAAGAGGAGAAAGGGACGATGCGACGATGGACGGATGGATGGACGAACGGGTCGTTACCACACCTGCGCGCGCACTCGCCGATCTGGACTGCTCGATGGTCAACGCACGAATGACCGCGTGCTCCTACGTCTTCCTCGAGTGCCCGAGCTACCCAGAGAAGGAGAAAGAGAAAGAGAGAAAGAGGAAAAGCCGCAGCCGCGACGAAGCTCTCGGATCGCGATGCTCTGTTATGCGGGGGGACATCATTTCATTCACGCAATGCCGCTCGCGTTCTCCAACTTGGATAGTTTTTGGATAACATAATTAAAAGCGTTAATCGTCGGTTCTCCGATGCACTTACGATATCGATACGTATATTACGAGATATTCGCCGTGTTGAGAAACGGAGAGAAACCCACGCGGTCTCGAATAATATACATATAATTTTCTCGATAACAAGGTTTCTACTTTTGGGTATTGTTGTTTTCGTGAAGAATGGTCCCGAGTTTTGGGAGTTTCCCAGGTGCGATGTGAAAAATGAGGCAAAACGAGAGGGATGAGGGGATGATTAATCGTTTCCAGCTCGGTAAGTCCACTTTGCAGGGAGTATTTGTACAGAGGCGGCGGCGAGTTATCGGCGAGTTAGTGGAGTTTTCTCGACTGTATAGCTCGCGCGCGTGTCGAGTGGGGTTACGTTAGAAGGGGGCGACGGTGGGAGAGAAAAGGGATGGATGGCACGCGGGAGGAAGAGGCGGCAGATCTAACGATATGGTGGGGAGGGAGCGGCGGTGGTGCTCGGCCGTTGCATTGTGGGGGTGTTGGCCTTCAACTTGACGGCGCAGTTTCACTGACCTGCCTGAGAAACCCGCCAGCTCCGTGTGCCGGGGACCTACGGGCGCATCCACGACGCCAAAGGGTACCGCTACTTAAGAGTCCATCGGGCCCTAAACAAACCCTGCTGTCGCCGAACGACCGTGGAAAATACGCATTCGAGATGTTAACTTTGTAGCTTGTCGAATACGGTTTGACGGTCGGCACGTGAAAAACGAGTGTTTCTAAAGAATTCCCCGCTGGTACGAATTTCCCAAGAGAGATTAAATACAGGACCGATTCTTTACATCCGTTCAGTTAAAAGATCGTTCTTTAATAAAAGGAAAAAAAGACACAAGTAAAAATTTTTTAGTAAAATTGAGTATATACAACAGCGTATATATAATTATTATTTGATACAGTAATTCGAAGATACTGTATTTATCATCTTGGTGATTAAGTTCGTGTAAAGATTTCGTTTTTCCGTTTTAATTTTTCGAGAATTTTTCGTTGAAGTCTCAAGTGGATTTCCGAGGAGAAGTGTCTCTTCGTTGGGATGTTCGGTGGGCGTAATTAAAGCAAAGACGAGCAGATGGCCCACGAGTGTCCCTGTCGGATCGTTCCTTCGTCGAAACATGTTACTTTGACCTTTCCGAGAAGTACAGTAGTAATCAAAATTAGACTTCCGAAAAATTTACTCGAGCGTCTATAAAGTTAAAATAATTTTCGCTGATCGGTCTTGATTCATGAACAGTTTTGAAGTAATCCAAATAAGGATTATCAAAAGGAAAAAGACGTCGAGGGTTCAGCAAGGACAAATTTAGAAACGTCGACGCAGCCTATATATTCGACGCCCTATGCACTCGAGTTACACGGAGCGTCTATAATGCAGCCACGAGGCGCGTGGAAGCCTGTAACTATTGATCCTGCAGCCTTTGGGGAGCTGCTGCTGCTGCTGCTGCCGCTGCCGCTGCCGCTGCCGCTGCCGTTGCCATTGCCGTTGCTGCTGCGGATTTTAGCAACGTCATTCGTGACGTATCGTGGGAATGGAGAGACATGGCTTCATCGAACAGCATTTGTTCATGATTGTACTCACACTTGGGGACCAACGTGTCTCGTGTGCATCAGTCATGAATAACAAGTCTTCTTTGACGGATAATGAAAGAATAAATTTGCGATCACCTTGTCGGCAATTATTCTTTAACAGCAAAATCTCCTTGCGGATCTTTGTCGCGACTGCGTTTGAACGAACTGGAGTGTCTAATCGTTGCGCACTCCGTGCGCACTCGAGCTGACGTGAGTTCGAGTCCGGATTCGAATCCGGATTCGGTTGGTCTACGATTCCACGGTACGTACGGAACACGGCGCGGCGGATCAAGAAAGACCGACCGACCGAAAGGCCCCGGACTCGTTCCTTTCGATCCTCTCTTCTCGTCTTTTCTCGTCCCTTAGACGAGGCGAACAAAGCAAAGGGTCCCCGAGCAAGCAGCGTTCTCTCCGACGGACGGGGCCTTCTTTCTTTCTCCTCTCTTCCCTCCCCCATCTCTCTCTTTCCTCTCCTCTCTTTTTCCCTATCTCTTCGTCTCGCCTCACCTTGGCCGCGGCCCTTCAACTGTCTACGACCCACGCCCCACCTCCTCCTCTTTCTCCGTTTGTGCCACCACCATCGGTACCATCACCAACCACCATCGCCACCTTCCTCGAGGTTCTACGAGCACGGCAACCTTCCTCTCCTTGGCGGGTCTTCGCTCTCCTGCCGCGCGTCGTATACCTGTGCGCAAGTTCGTCTCGCACGCACGCACGCATGCACGCGCGCGCGCGCCCGGGTATTCTCCGATCCACCTCGTCCACCTGCCTCTACCTCGACGCGGAGTTATTTAGTCGAACTAAAGTTGCTCCGGTTCGCCCTAGGCGAATTTCCGGAATAAGGGAGAGAGAAGCTTCAAGAAGCGGAAACTCGGCTGGCGAATAAGCGAACACGCGGTTCAAGTTGCACGCGAGCGCAGAATTCTCTTCGGGGGTCTCCTACCTGCATCTCTAGAGAGATACAAAAATTTTAATACTTATTCGCCAGCTGAGTTTTCGAAACTGAAATGTTTCCGACTGGTCTTAAATAGTCAATATTAAAGAGAAAAATGAAAAATTGGTATCTGTTTTTCTAATATCAAAAAATATTTAATAAATGCCTATAATATATGCAGGAATAATATACGAGTTCTGTCGAGTTCTTCACGCGCAGCGTCTCGCGTAATATGCAGCTGAGTGAAATTGCGGCCCTAATAGCATTCACGCCCTCGGGATGACCTCACGGCGGAGTTCTCATACCCTCTGACAAGTCAGTCAATTCCTTTGCCGTACGCGTGTCGCCAATCGTCCACCGCCACGTACCGCGTTTCGTTCCGTATCGACATTAAAATTACGCGTCGCGGCGCACGGCGGCCCTGGAGGAGCGGAAACGTCCGTGACATTGCCGCGCGCATGTCGCGCTTACGCAAAGATATCGCCAGGCCTGGGGCGCCCTTCGCCTAGCCGAGAGACGAGTTTCCAAGCGCATTCTATTCGCGCGCGGACAAAGTAATTCTGGAGAATTTATTCGTGGCCTTGCTCTCGTCCTCACGCTCTTTTGCCCTGAATTCTGTCTCGTCACGTTTCGCTTTCTTATGTCGCATGGCGCGCGTTGGAAAACGCAAAATTTGATTGCGAGAGAACGATGAGGGAAGGGGACAGAGAGAGAAAGAGAGACGATCATATAATGGCGCTGTTCGGGAGAGAGACGAGAAAGCTGCGTGGTATGCGATGCAACGTACCTACGTCGCCTTCTCTCCTTCCATCGCGACGAAGGAGAGAGTGAACTGAATGAAAGGGAGGCCCGAGGGGGGGGAGAGACGAGGATAGAGCGAGATTGAGGAGGATAGAGACAGAGAAAGAGAAACGGAAGGTTCCCAGGATGAGCGCGAGAAGGAAACGACGGAGAGGAGTCAGGAGCGAAGGAAGGAAGGAGGGAGGAGTGGTTCACCTGCATTGCTAGCATTGCGCTGGCTCAAGGCCAAAGAGTCTGCGAGACCGAGGACCAGACCGGGTCGGGACCTCCTTCCTTCCAGTTTCCTGCACCCTGCTCTCTCACCGCGCCGCGCCGCTCTCTTGCTTCGCGCGGCATGCCTACTTCGTCGAGTCCTCTCCTTTTCTCTCTTCTTTCCGCTCTTTCCTTCGCGCTGTGCCCCTCTATACGCAAACAATTGCATCACGGACGCGCTGCTACTTTTGAAGGCTTATTACGCGCGTGTGGGCAGCTTCGTGCCCAGGCACGAAATACGAAAAATGAAAAACTCGCGCGCCACGAGAGTGCACAGCAGCGTAATAACCGTAATCAATTTTCTCTCATTACGTCACAGAACATTGATATTGATATTTTTTCAAGCGTTTATTCAATTGCGTTTATTCAATTGCGTTTAAAAGTGAAAAACGTGGACGGGGTAGCTCTGTTAAATGTTTAATCTTCGAGCGGAATCGAAAGTATTCGTGCGAAATAACCAGCGTTTCTTTCTTCGTTTGATTACAGGCTGCAAGATCAAAGCCCTCCGAGCGAAGACGAACACCTATATCAAGACGCCGGTACGCGGTGAAGAACCCGTCTTCGTCGTCACTGGTCGCAAGGAGGACGTGGCCCGTGCGAAGCGCGAGATTCTTTCCGCTGCGGAACATTTCTCGCAGATCCGTGCCTCGCGCAAGAGCTCGCTTGGCGCTCTTCTGGGCGCGCCACCCGGGCCACCCGCGACGGTGCCCGGTCACATAACGATTCAGGTACGAGTGCCCTACAGAGTAGTGGGTCTGGTTGTAGGCCCTAAGGGCGCGACCATCAAGCGAATTCAGCATCAGACGCATACCTACATTGTGACGCCCAGTCGCGACAAGGAACCCGTATTCGAGGTGACGGGACTACCGGAAAGCGTCGAAGCGGCTAGACGCGAAATACAGGCCCATATCACCCTACGAACCGGTACCGCACCCGGTATCGTCGACGAAAGCGATCTGCTGGGCGCACTCTGCCGCGGCGGTCTCGGCTCGGTTCTCGGCATTCAAAGTATCGATCAACAAGGATCCAACAGCTCTAGTAGCTCTAATGGCGCGTTTTCGAGCAGTGCCAGCTGCAGCAGCTCGTCCAGCAGCTCCGCTGGAATAGGGATGAACGACATCGTCGCTATTTGGGGCGGAATGGAAAGGGACGAGGGACTCGGCGAGTCGCCGTCGTTCGAGTCACAGCCGACCTCGACGTCGTCGATCTGGTCGTTCCCGAGCGTCACGCTACCCTCGAGGCCGTCGCCGCCGGCGACGGCTAGCCCGGCGTCGCCCACGGACTCGCTTCTGGGCGGCGCACGGCGGGACTGCGTCGTATGCGGCGACAAGGAAGTCACTGCAGCACTGGTGCCCTGCGGACACAATCTCTTCTGCATGGACTGCGGCAATCGGGTCTGCGAGAGCCAGGATCCAAGCTGCCCGGTATGCTCCAGACGTGTCCTGCAGGTGCTCCGTATCTTCTCCTAAGAGGTGCCCCGCCGAGGAGCCGCCGCCCGTCAGTCTCCCGTGTCGCGACACCCGGTGTACGCAGCGGCTGCACCAGCAATTTACCTTCTATCGCTCCTCGAGCATGGCCGGCTAATAACTGCACCAGCAGGCATGACGACAAAGTTGGAGAACAACATTGGCGCCTGCGACAACGACGATGCCTGCGCGATAATCCTCTCGGCAGTCCTCAAAGTTGGCCTTTTTTCTTCGCTGTCATCGCTGTCGTCGTTGTCGCCATCATCATCATCATCATCCTACCATGCCGGTGTGACGCCGTCGTCGTCAGGGGACCGAACGCGCACAAAGTCTCAATTCCACGGCTGCCAATAATCTCTTTTACGCGACGGGGATTCGCCTCGACGAATCGACCGTTCGGGGTCGATTGTCGAGTCCGTCGAGTTCCCGCTGACCGGATACAACGAAGCCAGCTTTTAAGTTCTACGAGATATATATTTAAAGACAGAGATAGGGATGGAAACACTCACCCATCGTCATCCGTCATCGCTTCCCCTACCCTCCCTCCCCCTGTATTCCACCCGCCTGTTTCCCCCCTCCCCCCACCGTCCCTTGACGCTTGCATAGATTGGGCTCGCGGCTCGTCGAGTACTCTAATAAGCCTCGAGGTATGAGAGAGACGGTACGAGGGCACCGAACGAATAACTCCCACCGTACCGTCCAGACTAACGTGCGAGAAAAAAAGCCTCTCTATTGCCCGCAAAAGATCGACGCTGCAATATTCTGCGACTGATATTACTAGTAGCGAGACTGATGATTACCGAGACGCTACTCTCTTTTCTTTCCACCGCGGAGGCTACGGTCCGAAATGAATCAATCGAGTCTCGGACCGGATTAGCCTCATCGCCGAACTTTTGACTACATTTAGCACCGCCGGTGTTTTTTAAAACTCTCTGCTCGTTCCTAAGATTTCTCTGGGTCGAACGTTTGCTGGGAACGGAGGCGGCTTATCTAGCATGATGGATCTTGGAGCTTTGTCGATTTTCCTTTTTATTTGTTTTAATAACTATGACTGAATGATAAATCACGTTCAAATCATGTCCAAAGATATATAACTTTCGATTTTCTGACTGCTTTTAAGCTTCGTATAATATTCGGTCAAAGCATGCTTACGTACGTATCTTCGACTGTCAATCTTTTTAATCGGTGATGAACCAAGGAGAAGATACGTAACTAACGTTTTTTATTTGTCTAACCTGCGATGCTTGATTTTGTGCCAAAAGGGCTAGACAAAAAAAAAGATTATCTCGATAATTTCGCAATGATTGCGCATTAGACAACCTTGCGATTCTCGCAAGCCGCACTTATGTATTTTCCCTATTTTTCTTTAAAAAAAAGATAAGCGTACAATATAGTTTTGATCTCAGCGTTCACTCGGGACGCGCGTAGAAAGTGTTAAGTTCATCGATCCAGAAAGGGGTTTTCCGTTGCCGAGTGTACAATTACGAACTCGACGAACCTGCGAGCTGCGGTCGCTAGTGCGACAGCGAAGATTACCGAGAATTATCTACACGTACACGAGTCGCAACATACAAACACACACGCATACACACACATACACACACCACACGCTGGACACACTGATAGATGATCTCGCACAGACATCCTACACGTGAAAAAGAGAGGGAAAAGAAGAGAGGGTCACGGGCCCCTCGATTCGCCACGAAATCACGTAGTGAATATATAGCGGACGGCGCGTTCGTTCCACCCGGCTTCCCTCGCCATTAGAGTATTATCTTAAAATGATATCTCTTTATATAAGCGAAATAGCAATGGAAAAAATAATAATAGCTCTAATATATTATAAATATAAACATATATGAAGAAAGTCTGACAGTGCGAAAGCGAGAAAGAATGGGATAATGCGTGCGTGGATGAAATGGATGAATAGGCGGCGAATGATATTTTGTCGACGAGATCTAGATTTTGTATTTTTCGCGCATTTCGCCGATGGGACGACGGGTGGTCTTGGGCCGTAACGCCATAGAGAGAGAGAGAGAGAGAGAGAAATATTGACATATTACCTAGGAATATGTTGCACGATGCGTAGAGAAAATGGAAAATTGCAGAAAATTGTGCGGATAAAAAAAAAGAGGGAGAGAATAGAACGCAACGCGTAAAGTCGAGGGGCCGCGCGTCCGCTCTCGGGCAGGAAGAACGAACGCAAAAAACGGGGTCGGTCGATGGCGCCGGCAGCTCTTGCGAGTTGTATTTTTCAACTCGTGATAATCGAGCGGATCGCTTAAACTCGACGCTAAACGATTAACAATTTCACGTTATGGACATACGTAGTAGTGTCTTTTTCTTTACGTTCGGAAAGACATAATCATATATTATCGCTATATTACCTTGCATTAATATAAATATATATCTATATATATGTATGTATACCGCATGGATGTATATCGGATCGCGCATCCGTCATATACGTCCATATTATTCTATATACATATACAATACGTCACTGTACCGCTTCCTCTCCGAGATCGCTGGGAGGAAGGACGAGCGCCGAACGTCTCTCATTACTTTCCAGAGACAGACGGAGCTGTGACAACGTCCTGTCTCCCCCGTTCTCGCGGACGAGCATCGTGCTTTCGCAAGGGCGATCGCGAGGGGCCCCCATTGGACGCGAGGGTGCAAAACCGCGACGTTCGTCCTTCGTATCCACGAGAGGGAGCACGGTACATGTCCCTACGACCCGTTTCTGCATATATAATCTCGTTTTGAAGAAAGACGAAAGAGGGATAGAAGCTAATCAAACGGGGGTTTCACAATGGGGCCCTAACGCGCGCGTGACAGGAGAGACGATACTCCGAATTTTTACTCGAACAGCAAACGCGATAGCTTAAAAACGTTAACTGTGCGGGAGGCATACGATTCTTCCGCGTATTTCCGTTTTCCCTCGCTTCGATGTCGAATTTACTCCACGTTCCATTTTTCTTTTAAGCCCCCCCCCCTCGCGTCATCGTCCCCTCGATCTCTCCCCCTTCTCTCTCCCCGGCCCCTCTCCCCCTCCCCCACAAGACATAAGTCTCCTTCGTCGTTGTCTGCATTTCTATTTTTTTATCGTCAAAAGTTCTTGTCAGTCGTTGCCATTTTTTAAACGAATATATGCTCAAGTCGCAGCTCCGAATAAGTCGAGATATACAATACATATTACATATATTATATATAAATATATATATTATATATATCTAAATCGCCCATCTCGTGATGGACGTTGGAAGATGAGAGAGACTATTTTTTCGATTTTTCTGAACACAAGAGACTCGACCTTTTTGTTTATTTTTGTATTTTTTAATTTTCGTCGCGCGAAAAACGCCTCCGTTCGCCGTGTGCCGCTTCGTTTCGTGTTTCTCCACACCAGTTCCTTCTACATTTTTCCATATGTACCGCGCGATCTTCGTTCTGGACTCTTCTTTACACACGTACACACACACACACGTGCGCAGTCATGCACGCGTGATACACGAACGAAGAATCGCACTCCACTCACGCACTCACTCCGCACGCGCTAAACGCACGCTAAAAATAAATTCGCGTACGCACGAGCTCCGGAGGGTGCGCGAAAGACATGCGCGAACGATATTTGTATATTATTATTTGTTATTTGTATACACGTCACAAAAGCAAAACACTTCACGGACACATACGAGAATGGACATGCACACACACGCATACGTATATACACACCCACGCGTAAGAGACACACGAAAGACACACGCGCACCAATAACACGTTGATGCATAAAACAGAAGCGTATATTTATATATTATAATAATCGAGAAGTAAAGAGAGAGAAAGAAGTTTATTTTATATTTAAGTTCGAGGTAAAATAAATTCTATATTTTTTCTATGTTAAGTATAAAGAAAAAAAAAGATGTGGTGAAAAAAAGTGGTGATGTGACACACATACACACACATATATATATATATATATACATATATATAAATTATATTATTATATTATATATATATACACACATAATATAAAATATATTTATAGGTATTCTCTTTAGCATCTACGTTCCGAAAGACATGGCGCAGCCGCGAGCGCGAAAAATGGCAGGCGGCTGGCATTTTACGTGCGTATTATAATGTAGATCGTGTCAGATAATCTCTCATTAACTTTGCTATAATAAGTCTGAGAATCCGTTCTGGATCTCGCGGGCGCGCGCGTATGCGAGTTTCGGGAGGGTGATGAAAGGAGGAGAGGGGGATGAAACGTGGCGAAGAAGGGAGAGACGGACAAACTCTACGAAGAGTTTTTCAGTGGGAAATCACTCTAGAAAGAGAGAGAGACAGAGCGGGGAGGAAATCTCATCAATTCCACGTATATATGCGTGCGTTTATACATTTTGATAGGATCACTGGGCGTATGGAGAGAGAAAGATGTTACAATAATATATTATATATTTAAATTAGCGATCGCGAGAAAGAGAAAGAGAGAGAGGGAGATTAAAATAAGACGCCGATATTACTTATTATTCCACGGCGAGAGGCATGTTCTCTAGGGGTGCGCGAAGAGAGAAACACACGCGGGCAAACAGAGAGGAGCGTGAGAACTTCCGGAAACGGAAGGACGGGAGAGGCTGGGATTTTAAAAATAGAGGGTACGTAGAGGGTATTGCGAAGGAAACGGTAGTAGGTTAAACGGAAGAGAGAGAGAGAGAACGAGGGGTGTAGGATGTAGGGTGTAGGTGGTTGCCAGAACTCGGAACGTGACGCCAAACTCAAACGGAAGAGCGGCGCGTGTGTGGGCGGGGAGCTGGAGAGGGGATACGGAAGACGGATCAAGTTTCGACGTTTTTCCTTTTTTTTTTTTATTTTGACGATAGCGTCGGATGCTGACCGATGGCGGGGTCCGGGAGTTTGAAATATCGAGACGCGATACGCGAGGCTTTCGAAGTTCCGACACACATCCTCCGATAGGGAAATATGGATCGCGCGAAATTTGAGTCTCTCCGATCATCCGTTATTAAGTGGTGCTTTTTAGGTACGAATCGGGATACGAGAAAATTGAGCGGAATGCATCCGCGTGCGTTATGAAAATCAGCACGTGTAATTTGATTGTGTCTCTTTCGGCGTTTCGGGATTCGGTATCGAAGTTCTCGTTTTGATTTTCATTCGTTGAGAGGTGAAATTCTTCGAGGGACGCGTCGTTATTCAGTCTTCCTTACTTCGGTCGGTCCTCATTGCGTTCGAACCGTGTTTCGGCAACTCTCGAGATTACTCTCGAGTGATGACGACGGGTCGAGGGTTCGGGCTAAAACGTTTGGCAATCCACGGGGGCGAATCGGATGGATATCTCGCAGGACGATAGCTTCGTCGAGAACCTCCGCTAGACTTTGGGACAATCCTGCTGTAATTAACACGTTAACCGAAAAAATACACACACTACACACACACATACACACACAGACATACACGCGCACAGGAATACGAACATTTAGGTAGGTCTTTACTTTGGCCGAGGTTCCGACATCGCGGGGTCGTTCGGTGTTATCGTTGTCTCACGTCAGCTTCATCATACGTACACGTGCTCGTATGTGTACGCGTCTCTTTCCCGGCCTGGTTGAATTGATACTCGACACTAAACGCCGTCGCGATCCAACGTCTCGAATTTCGATCGGCTCGGAAAACGCGCGATCTCGTCGAGCTCCCGGTTCATTCACCGCGAAGACGTAGGGCATCTATGATTGTCGCTCCATCGCCGTTCGCTATCGACACCGCAGCAGGGAAACGAGGGGACAGACGTAATTCAGGCGTAATTTAACATAGTGCCATACGTAAATCAAAAGCTGACCGCGCGCCGATAAGTGATAATAGACGCGCGGTAGTTTAGCTAATCGTCAATGGTAACGAGACGCGAGTCGGGGAAATCGCCATGATTATTCCGCGGCTATCAAACGTCGATAGCAAGAAAGAAGGAGAGAATTTCTTGATCGTCGCTCTCGCTTTTCCTCCTCTCGCGCATTTATACGTACGTTCATTCGTGCACTTGTACTCGCACGTCGCGGGGCATTCGCGTATGATGCTGTCGAAACACGCACTCGCGAGCATATACCGATAATATGGGTAAATAAAAAAAAGGGACGTGGCGCGTCTAGTTTTAGAGGCGTTCTATAACGAGTAACTTAACTGATAAGGTGTCGCGTGACGTAAGATTTTAATAATTGTAAAATATTAAACTTTAATGATTATAATATTATAGCCATTGGCTGTGACCGATAACTGCCATTTTCTTAATCGAGAAATAAAGAAAAAAAAAAGAGTAATAAACGCGAAAGCGAAAAAGTAGTAAGAGGTACCGTACTCGGGCCGCAGACACACGATTATATGCAAACACTTGCGTGTACACGATGAGAAGCGATACACACTCACACACGGACATACACACACATATACACACGAAGTACGTTGTAAGGACACAAGTACTCGCGTTTACGATCATTGCGAGAGGAGAGGCGCTGAAATCGTTTCGCGACGTGAACGCAAGTATATCGAACAGGATAATAAGCAGAGAGAAATCGATAACGCGAATCGTGCATGGTTTGACGACAGTGGAAATGGAAAAGGTCAGTTTATCGACGGAGGAAAGGGAAAAAAATATGGTTATCGTATATCGAAACTAATACACGAGCAAGCGCCGCGCGAGAAATCGTCTGTCGACCCCTCTCGGCTTCGATCCAGCAGCAACCCCTATTCACCCTCGCGACGTTAAAAAACTCGGGTAAGGTAATAAAGCAAAACGTATTGTTAAGGATGCAAAAGAGAGACAGAGAGAGAAAGCGCAGACATACACACACTTAAACACGACGATACATATCTCCAAGTATAATAATTAAACGTAAGAAAGATTATATAACTTTAGTAGATGGCAGAGTAATAAGGGAATTTACAAAAAAGAGATAATTTAACTATAGGAATATATCGATGGATATAAATAGATAGATATATATATATATAGAGAAAGGAAAGAGAGAAAAAGAATAAATGATCGTTGTTGCTTGATTTAACTCTATTTACTATATGATTATATTCTATTGAATAGGTCTATATAGCTGATGATTAATATTATTACATTAATACTGATTATATTAACTTTATTATTATTATTATTGTCAATAAGTTTTTTATTGCGTCAATGCTTTTTTATCACATGAATATATTATTATTAATTATTAATATAATTATTGTCATTATTATTGGTCTATATATATATATAGTATATATTTCATGTAGTTTTTGTTTGTGTGTGCACATAGCACGTCACGGAGTATCGTGTTTCTCGCGGGATTCTTCACGGAACGACCGACGATCTTTCAGAGCGCGATTGTTTTATTCGTTAATTTCTCCGCGCTTCCTTCGCGCCCTCATCTCGCCCTCGTTTCTCGTTCGAGCGCTTCCCGGCATTTCTCGCTGCGAAGGAAAAAAATTAACGTTTCTCTCAGCCCCGCGCCCGTTTTGTTCCCCTTTCGATCGTTCCTCCCCCCTCTCTTCTTTTGTTTTATCGTGGCTTGCGCGAGCTATCGGCCGGCGACGATGGATAGTGATTGGACATGAGTGAGACCGTTTCAATATCCCTAATATATTATATATACGTATATTATAAAAATATGATATAGGCATACACAATATATACACACACACCCACATACACGCAACACATATAAACACATACACACACAATATACATATTTCTACGTCTAAAAAAAGACCGCGCGTTCGAGAACGCAGCGCTTTTTACGATCACTGTATGATTATCCGTTATCCCTGCATTATTGGGAGCGTCGTCGCGACTTATTTAGGCCGCTAAACTCGTATACTCGCAGCGTCGCGCTCCAAAATAATCGCGGATCGTGCGAGTCGCCGGAGATTAGGCTGGGCAACGCTCGTGAACGTGCGTGACCGCGTTTCCCTTTTAATTACTTACCACGTATCTACTTAATTATCTTAAAGAACGTAGCTGGGGGCCCGGACGGGGCCACGTCCGCACGCGTCAAGGGCGCGTCTGTTTCTCCTAGACTGCAAACGCTATTATTAATTATTCGCGCGTATGAAACGCGTGTGTTTCTCGGACGACACGAGATCGTCCTCATCGGCATCGTCATCATCTGGACGATCCGATCGAGGAGGACCCAACGTGTCGTCGGTGCGCGGCTGCGTTTCCAGCTTTCAGCCCACGAACTCGATCTCAGAAGCGAAATGGAACTGTCCCTTCAGTTTTTTGAAGCTCTCTCTTTCTCGATTCGCTTGCCCCTTCATGTGATTTCGCGTACGCGGTGTCGCGTTTAATTGGCGTGAATTCTTTATTCTTCCTTCTTTTTTCGCGTTGGTGCGACGTCTCTTCATTCCTTTTCTCGCGCCTCGTTCGTTGTATGCTTTTACTCGTTTCGCGCCTTTCTCGTCGATTTTACGCCAGTTTTCGTCGTTTTTTTTTTGTTGTTTTTACATCTATATGAAGAAGAAATATATAAGTTTATCGCGCGAGGAAAAAGATCAGGGGGTTGCGCTCCTTTCTCAGATTCCGCGGGCGTGAGGAGATTTTTAAAGGCAATAGGCTGTGTGACGCGAAGGACGGCAGTGCGAACTTGTGACGCGCGATCCGAGGGAGGCAACCGCCCCTGAGACTATAGGAATCAGTATTTCAGAAAAAAAGATATATATGAATACGTATATTGCTATTATTAATATTATTGTAATTGATATATTCTTATCGTCGTATACAACTAAAGATTGAAGATGTCTGAGCCTTGTTCCTCCGACAAGTGGACATAAGCGTGATGAAGAAATTAAGCTGCACTGAGTAATCGTGCAAAACAAATCAGATTGTCGATCTTATTATAGTGAGATATTAGATTTGAGTATAGTGAGATGAGGTCAAGAAACGACTAATTTAGTGTTGAGATGCATTCGACTGAGAAACATTTAAAAAAGACAAACATTTAAAAGGAACAAATGGAAAGAAAGAGAAAAGAGGGAAAGTTGAGATGGAAAATATGATTTTGACTTGAAAAAAATGACATTAGAAAATTTCTTACTCTCTTTAATTATCTTTTAATTATATATTGTGCATGAAATATATAAACGCATTATTGTAGTTATCGCATTATTATGATTATGATTATTATATTATTATATCATATATCATATATATTGAATGTTGTGCTCAGTGTATTTTTCGTGGCCCCTGCAATGCGACGATGCGGGGTTCGACGGGAGGGAGAGAGAATGAAGATCTTTTTATCAGAGAGATTCTTAATATATGTAAACGCGAAGATATTTTATGTTCGATGTTTTAATTTTAGTTTAATTATGTATTAATCTATCATTTAAGTATGTGTAACTATTATATTGTACTAGCATCCCCGTTCCGCTTTTCGCCCGTGCTTTCATCGTTCCCTTTCTATCTCTCTCTGCCTGCTCCTCTATTCCCTGCGTATTAATTCTTTCCTCATATCACTTCTTTTTCCTCTTCTTTCTCGAACCACCCCCGTCGATGGAGGGCCGCCGATGGTGGATCGACGAGCGCGCGTCGATCGATTCATCGCGGCCGAATTAACGCAGAAGGAAGAGAGAAACGCACTATCGCAAATTGTTTGGGCATTAGTCGTAAATCGCGAAACCAAGACGTTTCGCTTCTCTTCCCTTCATCATTGTTGGGGTCGTCGTGAAAAAGAAAGAGGGAGAGAGAGAGAGAGAGAGATAGAATAAAAAAACAACGTCACACGTCTCACACAAGGGAGTCCAGGTTTTTCGTCGCGCCGTCACAGTGTCGAGCTCACGCTGCCGCTCGCTCCCCGACGATAGCTATAATCAATCTCTCCTTGTAATAATATTAACTAAAGCAGCAATAATCCGCGGCGGCGTCAAGTGCACTGTGGCGGCAAGAGCGGCCGGTCTCTCCGCGTCTCCCCGACGTTCTACTCCCCCCGCGATCGCGTACAGCGTACACTCGAAAGGAAGGACGACCATTTCGTTGGCCGATACTCTTTTAATCTCCAATTGATAACTGACACAGAGAACGCGAAATTAGCGGCTTCCTTCTTTTCTCGCGCGCGCGCGCGCGCGGATGTACGCTGTACGCGGAACGATGATATTAATTAAACGATCCTGAGCCTACACCTCTATCCCGCTCCGCCGTAAAACGAAACGAAACATACACACTCTCGTACACAATCGCAGCAAAATACACACGACATATATGTATACTAATTATAATTATGACTACTATTATTATTCCGGATACATTAGAATCCTAAAAGCCACGAGCGCGCGCGCGCGCGCGCGAGGGCGAGAGAGTGACAGAGACACACGCGAGAATTATTTTTTAGAGTACTGTACTCAAATCAACACGAGAGAGAAAGAGAGACAGAATGAAAGCGACGAGAGAGCGAGAG
>NJRQ01000062.1:434676-452948 GCA_003063805.1 Aphaenogaster ashmeadi | reverse complement strand
AGAGAGAGAGAGAGAGAGAGAGAGAGAGAGAGAGAGAGAGAAAGAGAGCGAGCGAGAGAGAAAAGATGAACGAGATAAATTATAGAAGCAGCAAGTTTATTATTTTCTATATTTTTTTATGTAATTTTGTGGACGCGCGATAATATATTACAACTATTATTATTATATTATGAATATTTTAATATATAATATGATTTTTATATAATGTGTACTTATGTTTTCTTTCCTGTGTTCTTGTCTGGTTGTTTGGAGCTTTGTGTTTGGTTAATCAGTCGTTGCTTTACCGAGCATCGGAATCGCTTGATTACGGGTTCTTCGTTAAAGAGAAATTGAATGATGGTTTAACACTGAAACAATCAAACACACCGCACACAACCGACTGTCCTATATTAATCAACATTTATAGATATATATGTATATTTCATCATATTACTATTATGTTTCTTATTGTCTTTTACGATATATTATTTTTATTATTATCGCTACGAGATAAATACATTTATACCGGGTGTCCCACAGCTATCGCTACTCTGTCAAGGAATTTTAAACCAATGCGTCGATTATTCCTCGTTAATGAGAATTAAAAAAGCTGCCGACAGCAACGTTACTTCTCACAACTTCCTAACTCTCAATAACGAAATAGCCATAATTTCCTCAATGCTTGTGTTCTAATATTTCGCGGTTGGTTGACAGTGATAGAAGAATAGTTCTGGGACAACTTGTATACACAATTATGCGATCATCGTTCACGAAAAGAAAGAAATGTCTACAATGAAACAGCATCCGATTACTATATCGTAATGCACATTTTATCTGGTAGCGTTTTCCTTTTTTCTTCGAATTATATCTTACGTTTATACGTCAGACGAATATGATATTGCGACGAGCATTGTTTCTCAATAATATTCGCCGTCTCACGTGTCAGTGGCGCCGGATGTCGTTTCACGCGCATTATCGATATACCCATCGACCATCGCTCTATCGTCTCAAAATACGTTTATTTTTATACGATACGAATTACACGTTGTTCATTGTAACGACGAACCGCAAATGTGTAGACTGCATTCTACTTCGTACCGACATTCATATGCGAATGGCGGATATATTCGTGACGACTCGAACGACGAGCAAAAATGGAAAGAAAAAGAGATTGCCGTTTAATATACATATATTTTTAAGGATTCCTACGCAAACCCGTACCAAAAATATTTTATTAAAAAGGAGGAATATACGAGTCTAGGAACGACGCGTACACTTGCATATATACCTACTGGAAACAAATTTAATAAAATGTTACGTGATTTTTATACATTAATATCTAATTTCTCATTATTTTTCTGCGTCTCGCGTTATCCGTAACCTCTGTTATTCGTTATCCCCTCTTTTTTTTTCTCTACCTCCTGTATTATGTCTGTGTTCCACTCTTATCACTTTTCGGTACCTATTCATTCTTATATACGAGCTCACGTTTCTGTATCAAGTTCTTTTATACTTATTTCTTTATTTCGTGCTATCTTATATTTAATTAAGCGTCGTTACGCGATTTCGGAGTGTACCGCCGTCGGTTATTCGCGCGTGTATTATTTTAGCGGAGCGCCGTGAAATACGGGAGAGACTCGAGGGTAGGGATATCCGTGGTTCCACCCCCTGTTTCCTTGATCCCGCTTACTGACGGTCGCGTGTCGAACGGCGACCGGTCGGCGGTACGATACGCAGGAACGTGCCACGAAAATCTGTCTCGTCGGCGGCCCCTTGGGCGTCTCGGCCGCACAAGGGCTGTTGCCCGTTGGGATGGCAACGTCGCATTGCAGCGTTGGGGTTGCGGTCGATGCCGTCCTCGTGATGGTGGCCGAGGTTACCGTTTCACGGCCCGGCGCTCTCCGATTTTCGGATATCGGGATTATTACCCGCGGAGAGTTTGCGCTCTTGGACGAAACCGTTCCTTCCTCTTTGGGGCACGCTCTTGCGATTTTTTCAGTGGTTCAACCCCCCCACCCCCACCCCCACCCCCCTCGCGATTATGACTCTCCGTCTCGGTCTCTTCAGTTCTTCCGCTGAGAGAGAAACGGTGGTTGAGATATATATATCCCCTCGAGTCGAAAAGATCCTCGGTGCATTTGGCGGAAAGAATGTAAAAATTATCGAGCGCCTCTTCGCCCGTTCACGCCATTGACGGTGTAGAAGCGTACACGGCTTGCATGCGTTTAAATCGTCGTGAGTCATACTCCGTTGCATTAACTCGCGCGATGATGGCAGCGCGGCGCACTTTGTCCAATATACACGACGAGCAGTCGCCGGCCCGCCGCCGCCGCCTCGCGCTTCCTCTTTCTCTCTTCGCCGTCCTCAACCCCCGCAACATTTCGCGCGCTCTCTCGTCAGCCTCTATTGCTCCGCAGTAGATCGATAGCTGGAACGGCGCTCGCCTCTCTCGCACGGCTCGCGCTCTGATGTATGTATAGGCCGGCATACGTCGCCGCTGGAAAATCGCAGCGAACGGCTCCGCCGCGAGGGGTTGAAAGAGAGCGCGAGAGGGTGAAACGGTGGAGAGGGGGGAGGAAGAGAGAGAGAGACAGACAGAGAGGACGGCCGCCTCGAGGCCGATTTCAGGCCCGTACCTCGTTCCATCTGTGCCACGTTTCTCCGCGTCGATCGTCACGATCGACCGAAAGACTGATCTGAAGAGATTACGCGACCCTTCGGTTCCTCTTGAGATAGATCCCCCGATGAAGATCTCGATATTGGGTTGAAGAAACCGGATAAAGTCCCGGGAGGAGTCTCCTTCGTTATTATCAATTCGTGTTTTATTGAAATCGACTCGAGGTTCATTTGAATATTGAAGGAGCGTCTCGGTTAAATTGTATCTCGTGAATTTAACTTGTCAGCCGAATCGATCTCCGCGAAACGCTCCTCTCGCTTGACATTTCCCTAATTACGACAGTTTCGTCCCGGAACAATTAGAGTTGCGCCGAAGAGAAAGCTCCGTGACTCCGCGGAGACGGGACGCGATATTCGAGAGCGGCTTCAAGTATTCAACGCGGCTCTGTAGGGATCTTTCGTCGATCGATATCCCTGGTTTTCTTTCGGAAGTTTCTCGAGGGTAGGAGAGCACGATGTATAAAGTGCTCTATGGTAACAAGGGCTTAGGAACTGCGCGGTAAAAAATGTATTTCGCACAAAATTAATTAGACAGAAATTGGATTGTATTAATAGTCGCTTGAATATGTCGCGACAACGAGGATTCTCCAGCTGGAGGAGCGAAAGAAAATCCGAGCTGTTCCGCAATCATGTCCCGTAGGATGAAACTTAAAGATGAATGAGCACATGATCTTTGCTCTCTCTCGCCGTGTCTCGCGCATGAATTTTTCGGGACGTTCCGCGACTCGTACATGCATTATAAAAATCCTCTAAATTTCTTCTAATCTATTGATTTCCAAATTGTTTTTCTTCATCCCTGACGGCCCTTTCACGCCGCTCTTCTGTTTTCTTCCGTTTCTCTCTCTCTCTCTCTCTCTCTCTCTCTCTCTCTCTCTCTCTCTCTCTCCCCCTGTCTGCACTGCGTCGCCTTCTTTCTCTCTCCTCTCTCGGTCGATAGCTCGTAGGGGTCGCGGAGACGCGGCGACGCCCTGCCCGTCCATCCCCTTACGACTTCCCACCAGGGGGTCTCAACCTTGATCAAAATATTATGTGATCTCATTGCCAGACAGCCGTAACGGTCGCACGACGTTGCAGCTGGCTCGGCGCACCGCCGCTATTCGCTTATATTATTGATTATCTCGACGGCTCGAACGCCGAATATCACGCGACGATAGACGCCGATCATAGACGCTTTCGAAGCCGCGCTGATATTTTATCCGTGTAAAGGTTGGCGGCTATTACGCAAGGAAAACGCCAGAAAACCGTACCACTTCCGGTTCCTTCGGTTCTCTCTCCTCCGATTCGATTTTACGGTCTCTCGCCACGTTCCTAAGTCTTGTCGCTGGATTCGTTTTGAACGGCGATATAACGCCAGCACGGATCGATGGTACGAATATAAACAGCCCCCCCAGTTGGTCTTTTTTTTTTATAACTACGGAATGCGCAGGAGTAGCCAGTTAGACGGGCTTCGATAGTTTTCAAGACGAGCTGTCAATACTTTTTACTTCGTATTTACGATGAATTTTACGTCCCTTTTTTCCCTCTCGACGGGACTAATAGATCGCGTAGGTGGCCGGAGAACACTAGCGTGTATTTCAAATGCATTTTAAGGATGAGGCGTGTCGTATGCATATGACGTTCGATAATAGATATCTGTCGCCAGTGATTCTCAGTTGTCACGTGCGACGGGAAGCAATGCGTTTGCATGCGCGACATAATAATGCGATTATCAATATAATGATACAGGTATATGTACAAACATTATGCCGTGCTCATCGTAACGCAATATTCCGCGTCTCAATAAATCTACATTTTCTCCAATTCAAATCGAATGGAAAATGAAATGGATGTATTCTGAAATGTTGATTCATTACGCGGCAAAAACGCATACTTTGTCAAATTAATCATTCATCGGAAGTGGAGGATTATGCGCCATTATACTGATTTATTTTGCACGGAAGAATGGCATACGCAGTGGAAAATGGCAAAATTCGAAGGAACAGGCTTCTCTCATTTAGTTGTAAACGGCCAATACATGTATATTTGCGAGCATTATTAGATAAATATGACTTAGTTCCCGAATACACAATTCATTTCACTCGTATAGAACAATCGCGTGTGGTTTTAGAGCTAAAAAAAAGGAAGAGATAAAAGACGTAGAGTCTTTTAGTGACATTGCAGAGCCAAAGATATCTGAAAGGTGCGATAAAATTACATACCTAGTTAATAAGCGAGTATAAAAATATATAAATATATTATCTATATACACATATATGATGTATGTACACATTCTAAGGCGCGTATTTGCATAGATATTTATATATTATATATATATATATATGATACAAAAATATTATATATATGATAGCATAGAGCCATGACCTCTGATAAGAGAATGGGGGTTTTTTCTATTTTATTATGATAGCGATTCTTAGGTGGTAGAGCATTTTATCTATACGACACGTTTGGACGAGAGGATGAAAAATGAAAATTATCCCTTATATCTACGCATATATTATTACTGTATCTGTCGAGTATGAAAATACACGCGTACATACATGCATATATACATATTCGTATACATACGCGCGTATATATATAATATATATATGTAATTAAATATATATTATATATATAAACATATAAACGTTGGAAGAAATGTCACGTAAATCTTAAAGGATGCGGCCGTGATTTTGCAAATTGCGACCGCATCACGATAATTCAAAATAATGTATGAAAACGTACAGACGATGTTATTGAGAAAAATATTTAACGAGGGAGAAAGCTTAAAGTCAGAGGGAAAGAGAGAAAAATATAGATTAAAAAAGAAACAGCCAAATGGCCAGCACACGCGGAAGCACAAAAACGAGAGAAATGATTATTTAACCAAAACTGGAGGGAAGTTTGGGGAGAATGAGAGGGAGAGAAAGAGAGAGAGAAGGAGAGAGAAAGAGAAAGAGACACGGATAAATAATGATAAAGAATAATTAATTTTGTACTTTTTTGTGCGCGTTGCGAAATGCTCAAACAAAGAGAAATCTTATCTATCGTAATTAATAAAACTGGCGCGTATATGGCTGATATATATTTGGACGCACGATTCGTGTTGGGGCTCAATGGAGAATGCGATGCTCGGCGTTAGGCGTCTCGATGGACGATAAATAAAGATAAGCCGTGATGCCGCGAGTGATGAAATTGTGCGATTATGCGCCGTTGATCAGCGTCTAACCTGTGGCGAAATAGCTTACGGCCGGCGTGCCGCGAATTTGACGATTGCTTTCTGCAATCGCGGAAGGTATGCCGCTTCAGTTTACGATTGCGAGGTATCCGGTACGCATCTAATTAGTCGCGACAAAATCTTGAGAGGGGGCAGCTCGCGATGGGGATTTGAACAATAGCACAAACGGAAGGGACAGATTTTTGTTTCGCTCGACGTTACGAAGATATACGTTTTATCGGTGTAACAAACGCACAAGCTACTATTAATATTTTTAGAGACAGGATTGCTAGAGGATTGTCTGAGAACTTCTTTTCTGGCACGCCAACCCATCGTCTCGCTCTTGCGCCGAAGATCGGGAGAATACGAACGGAACGCAGGTCGCTGGAGGGCGGGAGAAGATAGTATAAAAGAGAAAGAAGAAGAGAGAGAGAGAGAGAGAGGCAAAGAGAGTAATATGAATTGTGCGACGAATGAGAGAAAGGCGGAGGAGAAGCTGGCGGAAAGGGAAAAAAAATTTATTGATACAAAATATTAATACCTAAATGCCCGGTTTATTTTTATATTTATTTTTCGATCTATATGAAACGTTATAAAAGTTTAAAATGATATTTAAATCTAAATATATATGACGATAAATATTATATACTTATGCTCTGTGTATGATACATAAAAAAAATATATATATATATTGTAATAATGGATGATTATAATTATATTGTCGACGACATGGCACATCGTATTCGCAGAT
This sequence comes from Aphaenogaster ashmeadi, assembly GCA_003063805.1. NCBI lineage: Eukaryota > Metazoa > Arthropoda > Insecta > Hymenoptera > Formicidae > Aphaenogaster > Aphaenogaster ashmeadi. The sequence continues at coordinate 446,346 of NJRQ01000062.1, read as the reverse complement.
TGTACGATGCTATTACAGATTGATATTTATTATTCACGTCTCCGCGCCTCAGCCCCTCCCCTCGCCCCACGTAAGAAGAGAAGATGAATGATGCTCTATAAGTCTACCGCAATTTAATTACCTCCCTCTTAAAACTCCAAGTACGAATTATACAAACATCGACTCGCTCGTGTAACATTCCCATCATAAACTCTCTGTACTACTAGTTCATAAATCCTAGTTTTGACGTAAATACAGGTACCACGTATATATATATATACACACATATATATATATTTATATCAGTGTAGCGTATGTTAGCCTTTAACGGCGACAAGTAAGACAGGACACCATAAATTTTTAATTAGCGTTACGGGACTATCGCGGGACGTCTTTCCCGTGCGATCGATTGGCACGGCGTCGTAGCAATACACAGTGAAATTACGTGGAATTTTGCGTGGAAACGGAACACGACAGATCTGAGGGAGTCCGAAAACGCGACGAAACGCAACACGGCTGGGCAACGATCATCGAAACATACAAAAGCGTAATAGCCTTCGTACAGATCGGGAGAGGGTATGTGAGTACAAAGAAATGCAAAATGACGATCCCCCCCGCACCGAATCTTTTGTATCTCGTTCGGTATTTTCTCATTGGAATCACGGATGGGAGAAATAAAAGACAAGAGGGTGAGGACACGGTGAAACAGTGATGCTACGACGACCACGGCCACGACGTTCGACTTCGACGTCCCGCGAGCGCACCATTTAAGCGAGCAATCTAAGGAATTCACGAAGGAAATCTCATACTGCCCAACGCTCCTATAGCCTAGTTACTTAAGTGCGGCTGCACACACGTGAGAAAGTTTAAATCGGCAAGAATCGAGAGCGCGTGCCGCGCAAAGGGGTCGAGAGCTCCCGGCGCGGCGGAAAGAGAAGGGGTGTACTTGCAATTACAAATCTATTATATTTCATAGTCGACTATAGCCGCCGGAAGATATCTCACTGTCGGCCGTGTTGTGTGTGTTACTGTCTATTATCGGCAATGTGTATGTGTGTGTGTGTGTGTAACGGGCCGAAAAGGGAAAGAGCGACCGGTTAAAGGGAGAGGGACGGTAATAGGACGAGATGGCGGCGGAGAGCGATAGCCAATAGAGTGGGTATAAAGAGAGTGTCGCCAATTACCCGGAAGTCGCCATTTTCTGTCAAAATGCAGAAAAAGCAGCTTTAATATGATCGGTTCTTGCCGTTGGTTCATCCTGGATCTAAGGGTATAAACCAATCATATTAAAGAAAATTGGAAATTTGTCAGAAAATGGCGGAACCAATCAGCATTAGAAACATACATTGGCGACACTCTCTTTATACCCACTCTATAATAGCCAAGATACAAAACGTGCGCGTCCGTCGCGAGATATGATAATCGGCGCATTCGATCATTTTCAAACTCATGAGTCTCGATCACTCACATTCGCGGATCACTCTCGTTCGCTCATTCACTCACTTCGCGTTTGACTACCTAAGAGAATAACGGCTGAAAACGGGATGGATTCATGCAGAAGTGATATATACTTACACACACACACACACACACACACACACACACACACACACACACACACACACACACACACACACACACATATATAGTATATAGTATATATTATACGTATTATATATGCAGGATATCTCAGGTTCCTCGTACTTCCTCCCTTTTTGCGGATTCCATGACAAAAGGACTAAATCTATGGTCGCTTTCCTGCGACAGTTTTAATAAGCGCGTTCCTCCCTTCGATTGTTTATTCTTTGAATTAATATTCATATGGAAATGAAGTAAGAATTAAAATTGTTTTATCTTCTCGCATTTTTGAAAAAGATTCCTAGATTTAGGGGGGAATAATACATAAAGTCATTTCCTCGACGTTATTAAATAGAAATAAATTTCTCTCGTAGTCGCTTGCAGAATCCGCGAATGGGGGAGCAAGCCGTAAGAGCCGAGACACCCTGTTTATATACATATATTTATCGTTATCCTGTATATATATATTTATTTACATACGTATTGATATGTAATGATATGTACTTTACGAGATACCGCATAGCTTTCTGACTGATTATCCGTAACGCGAGAAAACGAAGAGAAATACCGCAGGAGAGATACAATACAGAAAGTAGGTACACTATATTATTCCCACCTCCTCCCCCTCCCCCACACAGTACAGTGCAACGTAAACAAGCAGCAACACCTCCGTGAATATACGATGGTGCAAGCCACACCGTCGCCGCGCCGCGTTGTGTCGAACCAAATAACGTTGCGTGTATCCGGTCCGCGGTCATCTCGCGGTCTCCGGGATCCGCGAAGACTCTGCAGAATCCCAAGATCTCGTCCCGAGGTTTGCGCGTAACCGTAACGTAATGTAACGTAACGTAACGTAACGTCGATCCGCTATGACACGCCATCGGCAGTGAGGAAGCGCGTCCCATAAAAGCAGAATAACTTAAATGCAGTCTTGCGTGCCGTTAAAAAAGAAAAAGAAAAAGAGGACAAAAAAACCAAGGCAGAAAAAGGAGGAGAAAAGCTCTGTTCACACTAGCGGGACAATTCGTTGGCATCGTTCGAATCATTTTGACGCGTCCGGACCAATGTCGAAGAAGTATTATTTAACGATAGGTTTCCAATAGCCAAAGTGCTGAAATAATGATATATATATTTTTGTAAAGACACTATAGGATATTATACAAATGTCAGACGATATAAGGATAAATAATGATAATTCAGTGTTAACGGTGATTCGTTCAGCGATTTGTTGGGAGAATGAAACGCGGAAGGGAAAGCAAGAGGGGGCAGAAAGGGAGGAAGATAGGGAGACAGAAGGTGAGAGAGGGGGAAAAGGACAGAAAATTGAGTTGAGGGAAAGGACGAGGGTACGTTCCCAGCGTGATCCTCAATGCGGTAGCGAGCTCGCGAGAGCGCGAGCGGAGACGGAAAATCGTCGGCACCGAGATTGCCGATTGGCACGTGGATTCGGGCGGATCCAATTATAGTATATCGGCGTTTAACGAACGGCTCCGAGAGCCCCCGTTATTGACGTGCGCAACGTAGCATAATGCCGCCAGGTCGGGGACGCACCGGGCGGGAATTTTCACGAAACACCCTCGCGGCGCGCGAGAGAGAGACAGAGAGAGTGCGTTGGCGCGCGCGAGGATCTCGCAAACTATATCTGCGAGGAACGATCGTCGTTATCGCCGTTATCGCGATTCGGACGTTTCGGACAATCTCCTGTCTACCCGTCTACCGCCATCGTGGCTACGGGGTTCCTGTTTCGGACACGCGCGGGTGGATGCGACACTGTCTCGGGGTAGTTATCGCGAGATAACGCCTCCACTTGCGTTTCCGCGTTACTCTGCACAATGAGTGATTAAGGCCTAAGAAAATTGAGAAAGCGAGACACAATGCGTGCGTGCGTGCACACACACACGCGCCCCACGCCAGTCGCACGGGTGGTATCCCGAGCATGGTATGCTCACGTACACGGTACACACGCGCACACAGCCACCGTACACGTTTATACTTACAATTAAACGCATATAGAGACATAAGTATAAATACGACACACACACGACAGAAATATATATATATATATATATATATATATATAAATAGTTATATATTATATATATTAATAGTATTTAATACACTAATAATCTCTATAATTTTTACGTATGTTATGTGATGTCACTGTCTACTAGTTATCTAATGAGATCTCCCCCCGCGCCCCCTTCCCGTGTGAATATCCCCCGAAGTCCCAGACGTCCGTAACTATACCGCCCCCCTCCCTCCCTCCCCCAACCTCCCCGATTTTCCCGATTACCCGTCCTGAAGAGATCCCCCCGTCACATAATCTCTACCATGTTTTTCTCTCGGCTCCTAGATAAAGCCGGTGCGTCTTCAATACGGAATTACAAAGCAATAAAGTAAATGAGACTATTTAAGAGGTACGCAAGGCGTGTGAATGGGAAGAGCAAGGAGAAAAAAAAAAGAAAACCGACGTTGATCTCTTTTATGAGAGTGAGTGATACGGCGCGATCGCCGCTCGCTCGACGGCGATCGCGCGCGGAATTTCTCGTATCTTCTTTCTCGCTATCTCGATCTCCGCCATCCTATCCTTTCTCTTTCTCTCTCTCTCTCTCTCTCTCTCTCTCTCTCTCTCTCTCTCTCTCTCTTCCCTCTTCCCGACTAAAGATTTAATTTCTTCCATCGAGCGGTTCTCCTATTTTTCGCATTTGCCATTTCTTCTTTCCGGAAGCAAGAGTGGTCAATGTGAAAGATCGAAAGATCAAGTTCCTTTATTCTCGTTCTTCGAATCACCGAATCAAATATCTCGCGCGATAAGTTCGCTTTCTCAATCATCAATTTCTCGCTTAGAATTGTGAGATCAAGGTTTGATGAAGACTATAAGATCGGATAACGAGATTTGGACCGCTCTTGCTACCGCGTACACCGTCGCATCTATCCAAACCGTATCTTTCCCGCTTTAGTTACATCTTTAGTTCTCTTTCTGGACATTTTGGCGACAGAGATGGAGAGCCTTTGCCAAGCTGTGGCGCACGCGATACGAAAAAAATTGCGTCTAAGAGAGAGAGAAGTAGATTGCTCGTTCGGCGAAACTTTTCTTACTTAACATCGTTTCAAGCTTCCTCCTTTTTAGGTGTTTGCATGTATAATGCGATATACAGACTGGAACAGGACTATGATATATCGCCGCAATATTTTTATAATTTGTCGGAAATTGTATATTAGAGAGTATAACGTAATATATATTATATATACATATGACGTATATATATTTATGAGATATGCCGTAGGGTGGGCATGGCATCGGATATTTTGTAAAATTTCTTAGTGGTCGCGAGATTCGCGACAGATTTAAGAACGAGTCCTTAATAGGTATTTCATAAAGAATTGCATAAAGTTGCATATCCTGCCTGTAATAACGTATACATATGTGTTATAATTTGAACGATTGTGTCATATATATCGATGATATATTTATATATTGCTTTATGTATATGTAGGATATATATAATATATTGAAAGAAAATATATATTATCTTCTACAATACGGTGTAAAGTTATTTTCTTTTTTTTCGCCGCACGACGATCAACCGACGCAATCTATTTCTCTCAATCGATTGCCACCAAAATCACTCTTTTCGTTTTGGTTTATACTTTTGTACTAAATCAAATTGATTTTATTTTACTTCGTAATTTTTTCCATTGGCATATATTAACCTTATTTCACGCATAATTTTCAGTAACGAAGCTCTTCGTATTTTCGCTAACGATACGCAGCCTTCTGCGATTCCTCAAGCTATTTAATATTATTTGTCACAAAGTGTGTGTCTCATACGCATCATCGCTTTTCTTTCGTCATTGTTCACTTCCGATCGTTCATGTATGTCGTCCAATATCAGCGCATGTACATAATAATTTCGTGGTAACATTCCGTCATGACCGAGTCGATTTTCCTAGCCCGGGAGATCGGAAAGAAGGCGAGGAATTCTAATACGTCAAAAAAAGGGGGAACTAAGAGAAAGAATATCGCGATACACGGCAAGGGAATGACAACGGAACTAAGTATTATATACGTATATTTCTCTAAAGATTAATAGGATGTTAACGCTAAAGACTATCTACGTAATGTGAGGACGGACAAAAGGAGGAAGGGAAGAGATACAAGAGAGATTTTAAGAAGCTAATAATATTTAAAGCAAAAGACAGAAAAAAGAGAAAAAAAACAGAAAAAGAAACAGATTATATCTAGTTTTCGATGATATTTCGTATATTTCCGCGGGCCCGTGAAACGACGAGAGCGGCAAAATAATGCTGCGGCTATAGAGACCCGGAGATGGAATATCGAATGCGCATTTTGGAAATGTACGTGAAATCTCACGCTCGGTTTCGGCGTCGCGACGACGGCGGGAATAACTCCGGCGGGCGCGACGACCGAAACGACGAGAGAGAGAGAGAGAGAGAGGAGAGGCGAGAGAATGCGCGAAAATCAATGGGCAGCGGGATGTACGGAAAAACCGCTCTCGAGAGGTCCCAACCCGCGCCGACCCTCCTTCCCCCGATTCGTTCGTTCCACCCCCGTAATAAATATATATACGCGACTTTAGGGATATTATCATATAATAGAAATATGATAATCTGTACGTACATATATATTTTTTTGGATTGCCAGTTCCTGAAACACAATTAAAGATCTCTCTGGCCTAGTAGGTAGATCTTACTCGACGAATTTCCCCCTCCCCCGCCCCCCTCTTTTCGGTTCCACCCGCCCATCATATCCTCGCGTTTTTCCGCCCCGTTTTGTTTCAATTCGTCATTCATCGCCACTTTAAATCGGGATCGCTATCACTTAGGAGCATATTAATCGAGTCCCTGGTATCGGTTGGGATATTCCGGATACGCGCGCCGGAGATTCCAAGCGGAGGCACGTTCAATTCGGCGAAAACTTTGAGTATTTACTTTTTAGTCGGACGGAACGGATTCACCGAGGCGCGCGTACGGATCGCCGTTATCCTCAGATTGCTTTGACGAACTGGAGATAAATTGACGGAGATTTCGCAAAAATCGACGGTACTATTGCTCAGCCCTGCATCGATTAATTCGAGCTTGAGCACCGCTGAGCGCAAACCCCTTCGATTAGCCGAGGGTGCTCAATCGCGAGTTTTCACCCCCCCTTTTCACGTCGGACTCGTCCTCCCTCGGTTCCTCCCGGCATTTTAAATCAGACACGACGACAGTGCGAAGAATCGAAAGCGCGGTATTAAGAGTCAGCGACGAAGCAATCAGTGCGGCAAAGAAGGTAGGAGGACAGAGAAAGATGTGACAGAGCCGCGAGAGAGAATCGAGGAGAAGATCGAGGAGGTGGAACGTCAAACAAAAAAAAAATCGGTGCCAAACTCTTTTTAACGTTAACGAGAGGCAACTGAAGGGTGTATCCTAAATCACGCAGCGCGCGGTGATGATTTACCATGCTCAAAACGAGGAAAGAAACGATTGAGGAGGCGCTCAGGATGTTAATCGTACGTCTGAGAGAAATGGATTTATGAGTAAGACACGTGTATTCGGTGTAAGCGATAACTATAAATATCCCAGTAAGCGAAATATATTAATCTCTATGTAATGGGACGTAAGTAAGGAGAGGGAACACGCGCGCGAAACGGTCCGCCGTTTTCCGCGCGGCGGAAAAAGATGTGGGAAGGAACGGAGGATACCGTTTTGCCAATAGATATCCCTGTAACATGTAATAAGGAGCGGTGCCCCCGCCCCCGCCCACCGTGGCTCGGGGCGTTCCTTTTTTATCCCGGGGGGTAGACTGATAATCATTAACGAATCGAATCATTAACGTTCGTTAAGGGCAACGAGGTAAAAAAAATTATTAAAAAGAGAAGGAAAAATAAAAAAAATAAAAAACGTCGCCGACGACCGGATAAAGTATTTTTATCAAATTTTGTAACACTGATGAAAGAGAGAGATGGGCCCACACGGCACGAGATGAGGGACACGGGTTCCTCCAATTCTCTCACCTCATCCTCCCGCCCCCCGATCGCGTATTATCCATTCGCTTGAAATCGATCCTCTTCGATCCTCATTAACGCGAACGCTTCTTCATCCCTGGTACGGCAGCGACCGGTGATGATGCTGTGTCGCGCGAACTCAGCAATATGTATATCCTCCCTCCTTCCCCTCCTACCCCCTTCATTCTCCTTCCTCGTCTTGTAAACCCCTCGATATCTGTAATCCACGTTTTATCGCGCATTCGTATCATAGTAAGCGAGTATTTTCGACGAGAGTCGCTCGTATACCGCGAGCGACAGTCCGTTTCTCTCAGCCCTGCGACCGACTGATGTACTTCGGCGCGCGCGGCTGATCAGCGACGATCGGCGAACGGAAGTACCTCCTCGGCACCGAGTCAGTACCTGGACTGTCACGTTGCTCGCATTTATCGCGAAAACCGTTTCGGCGAATTCCTACAAGCGTGTCCATTACTGCGTAATTTAATGATCGTCGACCTGAAGGAGGAAACGAGACCTATTGTCGGTACAAGGAAACAAAGTCCAATACAAATACAGTATTATAAAGAGAAAAAGAAAAGATGAATAGCTAAAGTCTCCCTTCCCGTACGCTGTTGAATCTTCATAAAATTAAGAAATATATAAAGAACGCCTCTATAGCCATTTTTATAAATGTTGTGAAATATGTTGTAAAATTTATAAAGAGTCTAAAAATGTAAAAGGAAGATTCCTTTTAGTTTTGTGACTATTGCGCGTCTCTCTCTCTCTCGTTTCCCCCGGTTCGAATCGACGATCTCGGAGAACAAATACAAAGATACGTAAGCTTCCCTTCGTCGGGGGATCGTCGAGTTCGGGGATCCCCGGCGATTCACACGCGGCTCCGACAGGTACGTTCCGTTCTTCCGCGAGTCGATCTTAAGCGCGTCCGAATCTCTCATCCCGATCGGTGCATCGGCGATGCGATCACGACGGCGGCGCGTTGATAATATTGACCACCCGGTTGAGCCGGCACGTGCCATGACCTTTGAACACCGCCGACACGTGGCAGCGGCGTAGTGCGGCCCAATGACGCAGATCTCGGCCAGATGCGAGAGCACTTACCGCAACCCTCGATACACCTGGCCGCCGAGCGCGACCGCACGTTGCGAGGGTCAGGATTTTCGCCGCTGCCGTCGCGTCATCGTCGTCGCCGTCGTCGCCGACGACGTAACGAGCGTTCGCGGATCGTCGGACCGAGAGGAGAGGTCGCCCCGTGTGTCGAATATACGCTGTGCGTCCGTACGTTCAACCCGGCCGCTCCATCCCATCGAGTATCCATTCGTGACTCGTGCTTCCGGTTTAATTAAAACAGATGCTCAAAGCTATTTTTTTCGCGACGCGACTGGCTTCTCACCTCGCGTTCTTGGGGATAAATCGTAGGATAAATCACGGCCGTCGAGCGTACCGGCGTACTCCCGCGAACGGCGTATATCCTCGGCAGCGTCCGCCGAACGTCTCCGCTCGGTCCAGATCGCACACATCCTCATATTCCTTCGGTGTTTTATATATCTGTCTGTTTGTTCGTCTGCCTGTCTGTCTGTCTGTTTGTCTGTAAAAGTGTTAAAGACTGTACCGCAAATGTGTTTTAGGCGGTTAAACGTGTTTTTCTTAGTAAGGGCTAAGAGTTTCGTCCTCGAACATGAGCGTGCGTCTCCGCGCACGGACATTTTCGCCGCTCGAGGACAGGGAGGAGAGTGGACACGGCTGAACTGAACGAAATTCGGGCCGGTTTTTCACATCACGAGTTTATATTCACGAGAAATCTATTTTTGCAATATTATCACCATCGTACAAGGCATCTCGACTGGAAAGGAGCAATCCGTGGTCCACTCGCGCGAGTATATGCTCGCGCCCTTTTTTTTTCGCATCCTCGAGCGGTCTAAGCGTGTGTATGTGCGTTTGCGACAGGCCTAGATTAGTCTTTCCGGTGGACTCGCGATTTTTACGGACGCTGGGAATCAGGAAACTCGGTGCGGAAATTGAATCGGCGAAAAACGGTTTTGTTTTCGAGCACGCTTTTGTATAGCGGGGCGTTTGAGACCTTTATCTTTCGTAGAGTGGAAAAGGAGGGGAGAGTTTGTGCCGATCATCGCGCGACAAATGCGCGATGATGGACCGTCTCTCCTTAGCATTCGCACCGATAAGAAGACGCGATTGCGAATCGCTCAAACGCGATGGGAAATCCGCGGTTAGGAGATCCGGTGCCGCGGATTTTCTTTAATCCGGGCCTGTCCGCAGAGAATATGTGCTGTGCGAATCGTGCGAGTGTAGGGGCAGGTCAGGATCGGTAAAACGGCAGTGCCCCTCTATCGATCACTTCCACGGGAGTCCTCTTGTACTCGGGGTACTCGTTAGAGGCGACCATCTCTCTTTCCCGTCAAAGGACGGCAGTCCCCTCGCGCTGTACAGAAAAGGATGATCAAAGCCGGGATTATGCGCCGAGAAAAAGTACGCTTGAATTAATCTGAATAATTATCTCGCGGCGTCGGGGCCGCGTCGAGCCGATTTGAATGCTCGCCTTTCTTAACTTTCGATTCTGCCGGCGCATGCGAGGCGCATCGGCAGCGCGCCATCGACCGCGTGTGCGTTGGTGTTTGTGCCGTTTGTTCGCTCTTTTTTTTTGTTTTCATCTTTCCTTCTACGCCTCTACTCAAGATTACGCCCTGCCTCGTAACTCGCGCGCTATTCGCATCGGATACTCGCATCGGCATTGCATTTCTCGAGAGACGATACGTCGAGTCAAACGTGTTCCAGGAGACGGTTAGTCGTTCGACCGCACCGTCGCTAAAAAAATTGTTATTTAAGCAAAAGTACGCGTGCGTGATTGTACGTGTGCGTGTGAAAGAGAGAGAGAGAGAGAGAGAGGGAGAAATAGAGATATGTATATGATACCGAATGGCAGAAGGGATGCGCGACGAGCTTAAGTATAATACGTACGCGAAACACTCGGCACTCGACATGTGTATGTGCATCCTAACGAACATCAGATATACTATACATGTGCGAATGATAACGGAGAGAAAGGGAGAGAGAGAAAGGGAAACAACACGGTTATTCCCAATCTATCAGGGTTTCACGTATATATTTAATGATATGAAAGAGGATAAATTAAATAAAAATGGATGAATTATATATATAGATATAAATATATGAAATATATATAAATAAATATGAAAAAATATATATATACATACATACACTCATACATATATATGTATATATATTATAAAATACATTATATTAATAAATAATATCACATTTAACGTTCGTCTGTTCATTGATCTTTGATACCTTTTCCCTGAATTTTCCTTTTGCATTTATATATTAAATATTTTTTATACATTTTTCGTTACCATGTCATCTCTTTATTTTACATCTAGAAATCTTGCGTCTAAACGAAGCCCTTCCTCGGAGTAAGGAAGAAACTTAACGTCCGGAAATGTGTCTGATTTAGAGTTTCTTTGACTACTAGGAGAATGTTGATTTAGTAGAATCGGGCAACTAGGATCAGACAATCTACGTTTCGCTGAGTGAGTACTGAAAACACGTAATCTCAGTGCGATTTCCTTTCCGCCAGCGATTTGATGGAGAATCACTGGCAGGGGTGCAACAAACTCCGTCGATAGGGGGTCGAAGCACTCGATACGTCGGTTCGTTTCCCTGTCTGGTTGAGAGTCGCTGGCCCGGCGTTCTCGGTGCAACAAACGACAGACGGCCAGACGGCGGGGGTTGCGGAACGATTGGAGGGTACGGCACGATTGGAGGAACCGCGCGCGCGGGGGTAGTTTTCGGATGGAGACGGAACTTCCTTTCGCTCCCTCGCCGCGCCGTCTCTCTCTCCGTCTGCGCGTCCGTACCCCCGGCTTTTTCCTTCCTTCTGCATCTTTCCGCACACCCGCCCGTGTGCGTTTGTGTATGCGTTCCCGTCGGTGGTGGCGCGAATCTCTGTCTGGTCTGGCAGCGGAGGTTTCGTCGTCATGACGACGAACCCAGGAAACCCAGCCGCACTCTCACACCCCCTTTGGCTCTCTCGCGGTTCTCTTTCCATCCGCTCTCCTCTCTCTCTCTC
>NJRQ01000062.1:400437-418461 GCA_003063805.1 Aphaenogaster ashmeadi | reverse complement strand
AGTTTAATAATTATTAATATAATAACATAGTAAAAATTTTTATAGTTCCAGCAATGGTCCACGACTACTACTATACATAGTAATTTTTAATATAAAATTTTCTCCGTGTATTTTGATGGTCCAACAAAATTATTTTCAGATTTGTATCTGGCCAAATTTTTAGATATTTTAGCAAAACCATTCTTTCCATGTACCCTTTTATTTCAATTTTTTCAATTTAGAATAATTTTATGATTGACAACCATATAATTTTTTACATTAATATTATTTGAACACTAAGATCCGCTATGACCGTCATTGGCCTATCCCTATATTTAAATTGTTTGTTTATATACATATTGTGGTCTTGTCCTAATTATTATATTATTTTTTGTTTGAAATTTATACAATTATACAATTGAAAATAAAAATCTGCATAAATATTTTTTTTAAAAATATTATTTGAAAATACACTGTAAAAAACATTTTGTACTTGTGTTAAAATCGGCCCTTGTTAAAATTTGTGTGTTGAATTTTTAACATATCCGAGTGTTAATTTAACACAATGTGATTATGTTATTTGAATATTTTGTGTTAAATTGGTATTCAACATTTCTTAGTGTTAAAATAACACAATTTATGAATAAGTGAACAAATAACATAAAAATAATGTAATTTTAGAACGTAAATTCTAAGATAAATGACTAAAATATACGTGTTAATTTAACATATTATAAATGTTAATTTTACTGAAGAAATATGCTTCCACAATTTGTTTCCAAATTGTGTTAAAGTGTTACATTTTTTGTGTTAATTTTTACATAATATCTGTGTTACTTTCTAGCATATTCATCTTGTGTTAAATTAACACAATAAAACGAAATGTTTGTATAAACGACCTAACTGGCAAGAGTTTATTCAATAAGTCTTCACGACGTTTCGACCATGGGTTTTGGTCCTTTTCAAGTGATCTATAGATTTGGATACAAAGATACACACATCAATATCATGTTCACATTGTTCAATGCATAAATAAAATGTTAGAACAATTAAAATTAAATACAGATAGGATAGATATAAATAAAGATAAAATATAAATAAAAACAAAAATAAGAATGTCGTTAAGATTATAAATTAAAAAACAAACAAGTTAAATATATAATTTGTAGATCAATTATTACCTAAGTCAGATGAATCTCAGACAAGTATGTTAACACAAAATATCAGTACAGTAATGCATTTTTACCATGAAATCATCCACGTAAAGGCTGGATCAAAAATTCATGTAAGACAATCAATTATCAAGACAGACCAAATAAAATTAAAATGCACATCAAGCACTTACATATTTTGTGTGTCTGGGACTGTATACATCTGTGGTAAACAAAACTTCAGTCGAGGAGCAGAGCAGAGAATGTGTAATAATTTATGGTTTAACACAATAATTTGAGTGGACCGTTTGGGAAACGTGAAATATATTAAATTTAACACAAATTTTCCAACTGTGTACATTCATTTGGCATCTCTAACAATAAACATATTTACACTTTGCCTCCCTTTGACAAACGTTGTAAGGGCACCCATACGCCAGATGCCATAAACGCGTTGACGCGCGAAATCGACTTTTCGGCAATACAGTGTTACGGTAGGTTCACGAGTTGTACTCTCGCCTAGTGTACACACACTCTCGGTAACGCTCGGTAACGCCGAAGAGGAAAGTACGCGGGAACAAACACTCTCGTTACACGCTCTTAGGCGAGAGGGAGTCGCGTAGTGGACACGCAACGTTGCTCGCGCGCGTAATTTCTCCGCACCGCGTGTGCGGCCAGCGCACGGAGCCGCAAATGCGAGATGGGTAATGAAATTAAAATATTCATGACTCTCGCGCGTCACGTAGATGGTACCTAAACGCATTGGGGCCGATCGAAGAGTATCAATCGGAGGATAGTGGCCATCTATTATTTACCTGCGTGCCTTGGCCGGAGAGTTCGACCGGGGGCTATCGGTCTCCGCGAACTCATTATTTCCATCGTCAGCATCGTTTCGTTGGATCGAGCAAAAAGTTCCGTTGAAACGAGACTCGTTCGCGGAAGTCGCGATTATCGTCTGATGCGTGATTTTATCGAGCGCGACCTCGCGCGATTTGCGAGAACACAATGGACAAAGGACAAACACCACGTGTGTGCGTAAAAACGTGCACGTCCCGGCAGAAATGCGCAGCGCGGATTTCATCTTCCGACATCTCCTCGGATTGCGTTCCGCGAATTACGACGCCGCGCTTCTCCCAGTTCTGTCGCGAGAGAGAGAGAGAGAGAGAGAGAGAGAGAGAGAGAGCGGATGAGTAACGGCTAATGATAATATAATAATTATTATCGCTCCTGTAACGGGGGGCGGGGAGGGGTTAGGAGGGGGCTACAGCGCGGCGCGGCGAGCAGGGAATCAGAGAGCTCATCCTCGACACCCAGAAAGTCACGGCGGCCGGCGCGGCGCGCGGCCGGGTGTGGCCGCAATAATCATTTCACCGCGAGCGAGCAAATCATAGTGCGCGGGCATCGACTTACTTGACGTTTAAAATGCAAAATGGATGGCTTAAGTGGCACCCGTCCCGCCGCTCTAATCAGTCATGAATTAATTAAACTTAACCCGGCATTTCTTCGCGGCATTCGCGGAATAAGGTTTTATGATGTTAAAATCAGGTTCGCGCTAATTGCTATCTTACTCGGCTTGGGGATATGCTAATGAATCTGAGTGACCGGTCGGTCGTGGTTCATCGTCCCTATGAGCGAGGTGAATTTTAGACCTCGCACTATGCGAAGTGGACTCTTCTCACTCACTTCGGGGAGAGAAGCGCCGAACAAAGGGATCGGATGAAAACGGTATTCGCAGCGAAATTGTGGGCTTCTTGTTGCCCGACGCTCGCGATGCACGGACTCGCCGCCGCCGCCGCCGCCGCCGCCACGGGAATTCTGATCGGCCTCCCGGCTACAGAGTTCTGCGGATAACGCGAGTTGGAGAATCTCCCGAGAACTCGGTCCCGTCGGTCTCGAACTTCACTTTCGTGAGGCATAGATTACAGCGCGGCTTGTCAGAAGAAGGGGGTTACACAGAATAATGTTACGTGCGCGAAAATGGACCCTTTATCATTGAAAAAAGAGATATACTTTCCGCTTGCAATCCCCATAGCCAACATCAATTGAAAATATATCAAAATATGAACTTTTTTCGAAATTGAAAATATAAAACAGAGGACCAGTTGATTAAATTAATCCAGATTCGAATATGCAAGGATACGCGCCGATCTCTTCGCGTCGAGTCGGCGGGATCGCGGACCGTCGAGTGATTCGCGAAAAGGTAAGGTGCTGCGGCCGGCTCGTCCTTGAAAAGTCGACGCGAGTACGCGGTTGCAAGGTGGGCAGAAGTCCACCGGGCGGCCGCCACGGATTGTATTTCTTTTGGTGTGGCGATGCAGGCGCGCGAAATGAACGACACGCGCATGCACGTATAATGCGCATCCGCACGCAAACACGGGCGCTGCGCGTGTGCCAGTCCGTGTTTGCGAGAAAAAGCGCATATTCATCCATACCGGCCGATGCCCGGTGACTTCACCTGTACCACATACGCTAGTCGCGCATCGACGCTGATGCGTGTGTAGATTGAGCGTGCAGGCAGAAAACGTAGATCGGCCACGCGAGAGGAAGAAGGACGGGCAAATAGAGAGAGAGAGAGAGAGAAAAAAGTGCGAGAGAGAAGGTGAGTGAAAGAGAACGACAGAGGGACAGGGAGAGAGAAATAGAGACAGGCGGGCTGAATGAGGAAGGAGGAGAAACAGAGAAGGAGAATGCCTGGAAGGTTGGATCGTTCGCTGCCGGTAGCAACGACCCTGGATGCATCGACTCCTGGGGTTGTTCGGTGGTAAGGGTAGCGGATAGACGGAGAGAATGAGATGACAAGGGACGAAGGGAGACAGCCATAATCGGCGAGAGGGTGTGTTGAGAAGCAAGATGTGAGAGAGAGAGAGAGAGAGAGAGAGAGGGGGGGGAGAAAGAGAGAGAGAGAGAGAGAGAGGGGGGGGGAGAGAGAGAGAGAGAGAGAGAGGGAGGAAGAGAGAAGGGGGAAGGGACGAAAAGGGAGCAAATGAGGGAGAGAGGGAGCGATAAAGGTGCTGGAAACTGGGGGAGTCACCCTTCGTCTCCTGTCCCTCTCGCTCTCGTAATCGCATCGCGCACAGTATCTCTCTTTCTCTACCATCTCGTCGCTATTCCTGCTTTCCTTTCTCTCTTTCTCCTTCTTCTTCCGCCCTTCCCTCCACACATCCCTTTCAGCTAGACTCCCCTCTTCCGCCACGATCTCTCTCCGTCTCGCTCACCCTGTCGGCTCTTCGGCTCTTCACGCTATTGATCCCGCAGCATCCACCGCGAAATAACGACGTAGGCCCCTGTTTCTCTTGTTCCCCCCCTTCGCCTCTTTCTTTCTCTCTTTCTTTTTGGATATCTTTCTCCATCGGCCTATTTGTTTCTTCCTCTTTTTCATTCTCTTTCTCGCTATTTCTGTTTTCTTTTCCCGCTGAAACGATCCAATACATCCCCGCGGGGATGGAGAAGAAGATGCAGCGTACCTGCGACCGAATTCCGTCGCGATTTTCTCCGCAAGAACGAAGAATTTGTCTGCGCGCATATTTTTCCGCGTTTAGGGAATGTCCGGACGAAGGGCGCTCCGATCTGGACCGATCATCTTTGGATTTGCCGGGAACGGGAAAATAAAATTTCGTGCGCGCGATTAATGCCTCGACAGAAAATTTCGTTGACCGCTTGATCTTTCTAATCCGATTAAGACGTTTTTAGCAAGAAACGGCGCGTTTCTGTTCCTTGAGAGGAGATTGAAAAATTCATCTGTTTCAAGAAGGTTGACATTTCCTGCGAATTCTCTACGACGAAATTACACTCTATAATTCACGAAGGAATTCATAACGAGAGACTTGCTGGAAGTGAAATGTAAGTCTGATATCTAGATCATAGAAAATTCGACGTATTTGTACGAAGACGTTTGAATTCCGACAAATCGGATTATTAAAATCGACAGTTATTGAAGAATAAATCTCGCCATGAATGCCGATATTATGTACATATTTCGAAGTAGAGAGATTATCCAGAAAACATGTTGAATTTTCAAGAAAATTCAGCATATTTAGAAATCTTTTGAGTTCAATGGATATTTACGTTTGGTGTCAACCAATCAAGGCAGTATAAAATTATTGGGTGTCGCGGGACAGCTATTGTATGCCTTATGCAAATGCTTGGCTCCTAATTGGCCCAGAATCCGCAAATATCGCGCCGGGTCCACGACCGGCCACGAGGCCTTCTTTATATGGAGCTTATTATCTTCTCATCACCGCGGCGCTGAGGAAGCCGACAATATTTCTCGCCGATCTTCCTCGCGTCGACGATAATCGGCGGTAATTTCTTTCCGGCGGTGCGCGCGTTTACTTCTCTCTTCCTCCACCTTCTCACACCCCGGTCCCAGCCGATAGTTCCGCGAAGACGGATGGCGAAGCGTATTTCTCGTGCGAGGCGGTTCCCGCCGGAGGAAGACGAATGCGAGAGGCGACGTTTCGTTCCCCGACGCGCGAAACGCCGCCCGAGAGAAAAGAAATTACTTTCCGGAACGAATGCCCGGCGTACGTACGCGCGCGAGGATTTTCGGAGGGCCAGGTGATGGTGATTCGGAAGGGAAGAAAGGAGGCACAGGGTGGGAAAAGGAGCAGCAGGGTGAGAAGGGGCAGAGACTCGGACCGAATTATTCTCATGATACAAGGTACGGCTATCCTGGTTCCGCCGGTTAACAAATTAGCATAACAGGGAATCGGCCCGACTCGACTCGATTCCCCGAGTCAACCCCATCGGAAAACCCCCCGCTAAGACCGTCTCGAGTGCCTGCGGAGAATAGGCGTCGACGGAAGCCGACTTCCGACGTTGAATGTCGCGTAGTTTGCGACGACGATTGAATTCTGCTGGAGATATTGACTTTGTATTAGCTCAGATCTTAAAGGGTGTATCGAATTGTCCAGTTAATTATCACAGTTTGACCGAAGAGCTGATTGATGTGTGCGTTAATCGGATCGATGTAAAATCCGCTTCGGTCTAATCGTGTTAACGCTGCGTCTTCCTTTCGACTAGGTATACGCATAAACGGGAGAAATTTTACAAAGGTGCCTTCGTAATTCAGGAAAGTTATTTAAATATTACTACCGTTTTTATCACGTCGCTTTCACGATTCTTTGTGTAATTAATTACTCCCATCCCTTCGATTATATTTCGCAATGGAGCCTTCAAGCGATTCGTTCCTTTAATATAATAATTTAATTGTCTCGAGAGCGATTCCCATCGCGAGCTACACTTCTGATTCAACGAATGTGAATCCGGCGGCATTTATACGACGGGAAACGTTGGCTTGCGACGCTTTATTCTTTTCTTTTCGCGCTCGTAAATACGTGTAGACAGGCCCCACTTCTTTTTAAATCGTAACACGACGTCACGCGGTTTTACTTTCGAGCGAGTTTTTTGACCGACCGACAAAAACCGACCCCTCCTCGGGGTCGAAGAGGGATTTGTTCTCTTGGAATAGCAGCCCGAGGGGTTGAATAACTCCGACTGCGGAGTTGTGGCGCGGCAGCGCTACATGCATATCCGCGATGTTCAAATCTCTCGATCACGTTGATCTATGAATAGAGATATTCCTTTGTATTGTTATCATTCTCCACGATGATAAATAGCATTTAAATTTGTACGTACTAAAACTGGTATAGGAGCTCGTACAACTAGATTTAATATAGAACCGAGATTGTTGTAGAAGCAGTAGATATTAGTATTAGTACAAAACTGGTAGTAATGAATAGTGGCGAGATATATGTATATGTACCTATATTGGTACTACAATAGTACACGTGATAAACTAGTTGGCTGTATAGAATTCTTCATTGAATATTTAAGGGTTGTTCATTCACGAGCACTGACTGCAACATGACTACGTTACAGTCGTAACCCGTGAGCGATCGGGCATAAATGTACTCTTTGCACTTGGCGCGAATTGCAAATGTCTAATCTGTCCTCCAATCCTATCAGCGACAACGCCGGCAGAGATTCTCTTGCCGGAATCCCGGCTGCTCGCACAAGACACTCCGCGATGCGTAAACGGTGGTCCAGGTGATTTGTGAGAGGTGGATAATGGGTATCCCGGGCTCTGGTGCTGCTGCTGCTGTTGCTGCTGCACCCTCATCGGCAATGCCGGGGTGGTGGTCGCGGCGGCGGAAAGACAGACAGAGAACGACGAAGCGGAGAGACGAGGACGACGCGGGAAAGGGCGGTGAACGCTCGCCGGCGGGGGTGGCAGACGTCGGGGGTAGATCATCGCAGGGCTGGTTGCAGGGACCAGCGGCGGCGGTGTCGGCGGCGGGCTTCTATGGTATAACCAGGGGTGTACCCACTACGGTGCACCGAGGGGTGGTTTCCTCTCTGCTCGCTCGGGTCAGTGCCCTCCCGTAACATTGAACCGCCCCGCGGTGCAGTCAGGGCCGAGCGAAGGGCGCGTGCGTCGCCGTACAACCCCCTCTGGCATCCCGGCGCGCACCAACGTCCCGGCCAGCCGACAACCCTCCTCTCTCTCTCTCTCTCTCTCTCTCTTTCTCTCTCTCTCTCTCTCTCTCTGTCTCTTCCTCACACCCACCCTTGTGACGCGGCGCGGCGTACGCCCCTGTCGGTGTCTCGATGCTTTAATTTTTTCCACCCCTTCTTGCGCCCATCCGCCGCCGGTTTCCGCTTTAGACCTCGTCTGCCGCCAAAACATTGTCTACACCCCCTCCTTCCTTTCGATCGGTAAGCACGATTATCCTTAAAATTGAGTCGGGACACCACGGCGGATTCGCTATTCGCTCCATCCAACTCGGTGAGACGTGAGAGATGCTGCGCCCGGACGTTGCACCTTGCTCTGCGAAGGATAATGCATCCACTTGAGTGGGGGAGGAGGGTGGGGGTCAACGAGAGATTACTCTCTCCTTTCCTCTCTCTAACAGTCATAAAGGTAAGTATAACATTTAGATTAATGCAAATAATTGGTAAATATTAAATGTCCATTTTATATAATTTCAATTGTAATTATCTTCGCTCGATAAAAATCAGATTAAAGTGTACAGACTCAATACAATAATGTAGGACTCTAAGGCTCTAGGTCTGCAAGTAACCTAGTCTATGTGTAACGTTTAAAAAAAAAGCTCTATAGAAGACTCTAAGACCACCAGCCGTTGCAGCCAGCTGAAATTAAACTTACGGCTGCAACGTTGGATATTCTATTAATTAAATGAGAGTCTGAGCTTTTTCTGACGAACGCGGTGTGGGTGGCGAGTTTGAAACTTCGGCAAAAGCCTCGTTCCTGTGGGAAATCCATTCTCGTCGCCACCCGACGAGTCGAATTCGAGATTTCGAGACTTTCGAGGTGCAACGAACTCGGGCTCGATCACTTCGGGCGTCGCGCCGGACGCGAAGTAGAAAAATAGACGACATATTTTCGGCGAGCGCTATCGATGGCAAACTGAACTGTACGTAGACACGCTAGCGTAGAACAATGGTAAATTTCGATCGCGCCACGTAATTTCACCGAATTTAAATAGATAATGACGTATGGGCTGAGTCTCGAATTAGGGGATGTACCGCTTGCCACGAAAAAATATAAGTTTAAGCCGAGCGATTGTAAGACAGATCACAGATCCGACTGTCGTTCGTCTCTTCATTTTCTTTTTTTTTATGGAGGTGATCGATGCAAAATCGAGCTTGAAAGCGGCACGGCAAATTGCAAACTAATTGGCTAATGCACACATGACCGGCGGTGGCGCAGCGGAGACCGCAAAAATTAAATGAGATTGTTGTCGCGGGGAAAGTTTAATTGGAAACTGTGCCATCCCCGCACGCGAGTCATTTCATCGCGGTTGTCGGTGCATCGAAATCATCTCGAATAAACAGAGCGTCTGTCGGCTACGCGGTACACTTGGGACCATGGTTTGGCTCGAAAAGTTTGAAACTTCATTAGAATCAGGCGTTGTTCTCACAACGCGGTGGATCCGCACCGTCGCGAGAGGGAGGCTAGAGGGAGGAAAGTAGAGAGAGAAAGAGATAGAGGGAAGGGAGAAGGAGAGAGCTAGAGAGAGAGAGAGAGAGAGAGGGACTCGTGCAACCCCGACGACGACGGTGCGCTGAACTCTCCCTCGATTGTTCCGTTGACGTATCTTGAAGTGGAAAAAGGGGACGCACCGCACGGGGAATAGACGAGGGGCGTGAAATGGCCTCATTTCGCAGCCCGGAGAGCCGCCGATGTAGCATATATCGCTTCTTCTCGCTCGCGAGTGTTGGATACGCGCGCTCTATACGCGAGGCGTATTTACTGCCGGCAACTTTTGCCGGTGACGCTTTCTGACTTCGAGAGGAGAGATGCAGTCAGCGATCAATTAGCGCTGTATTTCTCATTTACGCTCAGATACGTCTCGCAATACTCGCGTCCTACCCTTTAAGGCGGGGGCTTCGACCAGATTTTTATCACGCGAATATATTTACATCGAAATCTCGTAGAACGAATATTTCAGATATTTGCTGATTATACAGGGTGGACCAAATGAGTCTATAATGGGAAAAATCTCGAAATAGAGGTTAGATACAGCAAAATGTTTCAGACAAAAGTTGTACGGTTTCGAGGGGCACATAAGATGGTGTCATTAGTTTGACCTTGAATAGTTGCTTGAAGAAAAATATGTAATTTGCAACATTCATCTGCATATTTTTTCTTAAAAGCAACCATGTCTTTTTTTCATACCAATTGATTCGTCTCATTATTCTGTGCATAAAAGTATTAAGGTAACATTACTGAAAACTTAATGTTTTACAAGATATTTTGTATTTTATGTCAAAATACTGTAACTTTCAAGCCTCATAACTCGAGAAATACTTAACGAAAAAACGTTTAATTATAGTGTTTTGGAAAGCCCTCGACATAAGCTACAAGAATATGCAATAAAAAGTAGGCGGTTCCATTTAAAAAATTGAAGGTAACCTTCACGTGACCTTCAAGCAACTATTCAAGGTGAAACTAATGACACCATCTTATGTGCCCCTCGAAACCGTACAACTTTTGTCTGAAACATTTTGCTGTATCTAACCTCTATTTCGAGATTTTTCCCATTATAGACGACTCATTTGGTCCACCCTGTATATCTGAATTAATCCGGATGGCGACGAAAATATATCGAGTGTCACTTTTGCGTCGAACGGGAGAAGTAAAATTGATTCGATTAAATCTATCCGTTTTAGCCTTATAAGAAATGGATATATTAGAGTGTTCCTTATATATAAGTAGTTAAATCCAGATTTAGACAATAATTATTTAATTTTATATCTGTGGCCCAGCTCTTCAAGAGAGCTTTGCTATGAATCGTGCAGAATCGCGAATCATGCGGGATTATCTATTTTGTAGAGTTTATACTCAAATCGATACGTGGAACGAGGTGAGCGTTTCAGAAAAATGACTCTCGCGACAGATACTCTAGAGGTGTGTAGGGCACTACTGCAGAGAAAGCTGAGGACTGGAATAGTATCCCATAAAGCATTCATGCGCGTTCGAGTCTTGGAATAGACAGCGTGCCATCAACGGACATTCGAATTCTTCGTTACAACGCGATTTATATGCAGCGGCGTTGCGGAGCCCGCCGCGGTCTTATCTTTCCATAGTCGCCGCGAATTTGAACTTTCGGCCATAAGCAAACGCGCTTTCCTGCTCGTTAGCGTACGTCGGGTCGTCGTATCCTATTTCACGAGGAATCGCGGAATACTTCTCAGTCGCGCAGAACGCAGAACGCGGCGCGGCGCGCACGCGGGAGCGAAATCGCATTCTCTCCAATCTCCCCGATCCGGATATCCCGTAAACAAATCGGATTTCGGCCCCCGAGCTTTTCCGGTGATGGTCGGTATATGAATAAAAGAGAGCACTCGCGCTTTTACTTTGAGCATCGGTAAATACGCGGCCCGCGCGTATGTTCTCCATATGTAAAATCCTTTTACGTCGTCTGTCCGCCCGTGTCGCACGTTTTATGCAACCGCGAGCGCGATAACGCGCGCAAGAAATGGCTGCCCGGCGACTTCCGTCGGCGTGTCGACACGTGCCACACAGATCATAGTTTTTCCTCATCTTCCCCGGCCGGAACCGGAACTTCGCGCGACGTGCATTACGTACTTGGCGCGAGTCGCGGGTGCAAAATGCATCCGCGCTCATTCTCCCTCGTCGCACCCTCGCCGCGCGTCGTCCATTTCCGATTCCGCGCCGGGACTCGCCCCGTATTTTTCCTAAGGTTACGACGGCGCGGTTTCGCGAGAAAATCCGCGAGTGCGACGATAGGGTAGCGGTTCTCTCGCGTGCGTGGGGAGTGTCGGCGGCGGCGGCGACGGCAGCCCGCGCGAACGGGGGTGGTCGGGACGTCGAGGGGGTTTGCCAACACACCGTGCAACGAATGGAGATCGATTCCGAGTCTGGGTCAGGCGAGGGCGTTCACCCCCCGGTGCAGCCCGGGAGACACGGAATCCAGGATCGTAGCTAGGCTATCACGGCAGGCGGGGTACTGGCCGGGGGTCGGGGCCTGGGGGCTGCGAGGGTGGAGGGTGCACCGGCTCGGGACACTCCCTTCTGTTGGGTGCAATGTACGCTCGCTCTCCTCTATGTCCAAAATCGCGGCTCCGGACTGCCGCAGCTCCTGCAGCCCCGCGACGAGTCTCGGCCGGCCGCGATGACGCTCACGCCGCCAACCCCCGTTGACTCTTCCGAGTGATTTAACGGGGGCACCTCTCCTCCCCCCCCCCAAAGAGGTCTCGGGCCCGATCGAGGCTTTCCGCACTCGGAGGATCGTATATCTCCCGCTTATCTGTGATTACCCTCCGCTGAAATTACGCTCCTTCGGTTAGACGCAGAGCAAGAGTTTAAATTTCGCTCTTGATTCAATACGATCTGGCAACAGATTATAATAAGATTGCAACGATGCGCTATAGTGATATATGATACACTTCTACATGATACATGATACACGATAAGATACGATCTTCATAATTATTAAACTGATCAAATTGCCAGATGTAATAACATTAAGCGATTTCACATGATTTGCGTCTTGCGTATTAAATCTAGTTTACTGCGCTATATATAAAAACGTGCTACGGTCTGAGAAATTATTTTTTTGCGACTGTCTAAATATTCGGAATGACGTAACATTTCGCGACGTCGTTTAACTTGTCTGACTCGATATTCCTGTTTTGATCGCAAAGCAGCGAGTTACGCGAGTAATCTATTAAATTTTGTCTATTCGGGGGATCGGTGCGCGGTGCGTAAGCGTATCCTTCGTATCTTCCGCTTTAACCTGGCGACCAGGAGCGAGTCCCAGGACGAGGTGAACGATCGACAGGGTGGTGGTACGTGACCTTTTGCGCGAAGGATAACGGCAGGGACGGGGTGGGGAGACGTGGCGGTTTGCACTATGGTAACACGGGGGTGAATGCACGTACTCCAGGGGGCTTATCCTGCAACTTTTCGACGCATGCGTTTCGTATTCCGGAAATTTTCGCAATGCGTGACGTCACCGATGTCGCGTCGGACTTGCTCCTCTCTCTCTCTCTCTCTCTCTCTCTCTCTCTCTCTCTCTCTCTCTCTCTCTCTCTCTCTCTCCTCCCCCCCTCTCTCATTGTTTTTTGTATGATTGCTTATATAATATAGTATAGTATAATATTATAGCAATAATATTGTATCTTATTACATAGTTCATAGTATATTTAGTATAATATAATCTTATATTATATACACCGAAAGAACGATAAGGTTGCCACAACCACAATAATAGTAATATTTGGTATAGCCACGTCCTGTGGTTGTCAGATTCACATTGTTTTGTCTCTGTCTCTTATACACATCTAGATGTGTATAAGAGACAGCTGTGGTTGTCACATTCACATTGTTTTGTGTAGTGCATCTATATATGTTTGTCTCAACATTCACTATGTTTGCTGTATCAAATGCATATAGTTGCCTTCACATCAATGTGAATGTGACAACCCAGGACGTGGCTGTACCAAATATTACTATTATTGTGGTTGTGGCAACCTTATGGTTTTTTTCGTGTAATATTATAATATGTTATGTAGTAACGAGAGAGTTTGTTTTATATGATATTATTTACGTATGTAATTGAATTGACATGTATCTTGCAATTAATTTCTTAATTCCTGTGCTTGAGAGGATTTATTGCGTAATAAATAACGCTCTTTCCTTTTTTTACTCCCTCCTCTCTGTTTCTCTCTGATTGTCTTCCATAATAAACGTATTTTATAAATAATCGCGATACAATTTTTGATATCCATTAAAATAGCAATTGCGCTACGCTCACCGTTGTAACGTGATCGTTGAGCCGTATGAATCTTGCAATGGGTTATTATACGTTAACCATAGATTATGAACTGAAATCGTTGAGGTCGCGTCGCGGTTTTAGTGGCGTAATGGATTCTGGCTGCATTGACAACGGGCGCTCGTGGACGCATGCAGTAACGCATGTATACACGCGTATGTATACACATGTTACACGTGGAATTGCTTCTGTTTTCGCGAGCCGGCTTTTTTGCTGATTTTGCAGAAGTATGACATGAAACCTTAATCTCTCACGATCAAACGCACACATCTTTCTAATTCTCAGTTCTCGAACGCAGATCTTGGGGCGCTGTTTTACCGCCATTAGGACGTCCTCGGGTACCGGTGAACGGAGACGCGAGGGTAGGCACCCTTAGCGAGGGGTGGTTTCGAGAGGTCGTCCCTTGGCGCCTATTCGTATGCAACCAGAATAGCACCGGGCGTGTAGGATCGATGCGTGCAGTATGTATCGGATTCTCGCCCAGTGTTCCCGCTCTCTTCGTTTTTATGTCTCGCGCATCAGTTTATCGAGAGAGAAAAATAAGGTTTCGCCGAGAGAAATAAAAATCCTCGATAATTTTCTCGGCGAATCGCTTTTCCCGAGCAGTTCCCGAGGAGATTTAGCCTGCGAGCCGAGAAACGGCCGGTAACGCAGTCAGTCACGATATCAAGTCCGATATCCGCGGCGGTAAACTCGGCAGAATCCATCCTCGAGACTTTACGCGCTGTTTTTATTTCGCGATGAAAAACGCGAAGTAATGAAAAAACGCTATCTGACCACCGTTTACGGAACATTTTGTTTATTTAACGAATGAGAGGGAAAGAAGATAGAATTTTTGATATCAAATGAAGATCTGCGAAAACGAAGGAGCAGAATGCGATAAAGTGTAAAAGTCGTTCGAGAGAATTTATATATTGTTAAATTACGTAAAACTTTTAATCGATATCGTTGGAAACCGCCAATGGTATGTGAGGAGGGGGGACACTGACGAGATATTACCGACGTTTTGGTGTTACTTGAAAAATTCATTGCGCGTAGTAACGTCCTTTTAGCAAACAATATTCCAAAATAACAGATGACACCGTCGAGATATTATTAAAGAAGAATCTTAAATTTCATTTTAACTGGGTTAACTTTATTTTACATCGTTATGCATGTCAAATCACTATTTTATTATCGACAACGTTTATCGATAAAATTCACAAGTGTTTATAATAAAAGCTGTGAAAATTGAACAAATATTTAAATACTATAAAATGAAAAGACTTGATTGAGAAATAATCAATAAATTACGTATATTATTCATAAATATCTATTATATTAAATAGAACAGAGAAATATTAATATGAAGAAATAATATGCAAACAAATTAATTAGTATATAAGAATATACGTATTTCATTTTCTAATTATTATTAAAAATCGAAAAGATATAAATACTCCGAAAAGATTTAATCGAGAAAATAATCGATAAATTACATATATTATAAATATATATTACGTTATAAAAATAATATTAATATGAAAAAATAATATACAAATGAATTTGTTAATTTATGTTCATTAATTTTATAAGAATATGCGTATTTTATTTCTAAACTATTATTAAAAATTGAGACTATGTAAAACCCAAAAATACAAAATATTTTCTCATTTGTAGTAACTTATACGTTAAAATTCCTGTTTTATTTTTCAATTATTGTTGGAGTTATGTAAAAGAATTATATATTTTCGATGATAAAACAGTGACACAAGTCGACACAAGTGTCATTTTGCCTTTGTTACTTATTGAATACCAAGAAAGATAGAACGACGTTTGTGTCGACTTGTATCATTAAATGGAAAGTACCCATTGTTTACTTTGATGCAGGCAAAATGGTAAAAAATGTCAGTGCTCTCTAATTACCTTCAGACCTTCGGAGCTTGATCTATGCATCTATAAAAACTTACTCAGGGTTGATAGTTTTTCGAAGTATATCGCAGTTGTGCTGTGGTAAATTTCTATGCCTGGTAAGATAGGTCAAAGAGCGCTAATTTGACGATCGCAGATGGCGTATTGTATTCGTCGCCGGTATATAAGAGAGAGAGGGAGGGCAAGTGCTGATGTGTTGCTCAGCATTGCTCAGACTCTTGGAATGCATTCACCTGCTTGAAGAGGTAGATTTCCCGCGCTATTGTCGTAGTTCTAATGCAAACATGATGTCATTTGGTATTGTAGCATTTATCCTAGTGATTGTCGTGTTCTGTATCTTATTAATGATATGTGAGCATTTCTTCTCGACCAAAGAAATAAAAGATATCAGGAACAAGCACGTGGTGGTGAGTGTCTAATTTTGAAAAAGCGCATTGTTAAAATATAATGATGCAAAATACGGAACGATATCAAGGAATTGCATGCTAAATCTCTTTTATAAATAAATATTGTTTTGTAGGTGACCGGCGGTTCCAGTGGCATTGGAAAATGTATAGCGATTCTTGCCGCAAAGAAAGGAGCAAATGTCACAATAATCGCGAGGAATGTGCAGAATTTGGAGAAGGCCAAACATGAAATACTGCAAGCACGCGAGAACAAAGAAACACAAAGGGTGGAGTATCTATCTTTAGATATTGGAAGAGATTATGAAACTGTCGAGAAAGCACTGACTGATCTGGAGAATGTTATGGGACCAATTTACATGCTGATAAATAGTGCTGGCCTCGCAATAGCTGGCAAAATAGAAGACACTACCATAGAGGATCTTGATAAAATGATGCACACGAATTTCCTAGGCACATATTACTGCATTAAGGCTGTGACGCCAAGAATGAAAGCATCCAAAGAAGGAGTGATTGTACTTATATCGTCTCAAGCTGCTCTCCTAGGTATTTGCATACAAATTTTTGTTCATTGACATATATCAGTTATGATTAGCCTTTATGTAAAAAGAGGAATTGCATTGTGCAGGTATCTTTGGATATACCGCTTACTGCAGCACGAAATTCGCACTTCGTGGCTTGGCGGAGAGCTTAGCGATGGAGTTGCGGCCGTACGGTATCTCCGTTACTCTGTGTTTGCCGCAGGACACTGACACACCTGGTTATGTCATCGAAGAGCTGTCAAAGCCGACAGAAACGAAAGCCATATCGCAGATGGGAACGTTAATCCAACCCGAGGTCGTCGCCGAGAAGGTTTTCCAGGACGCGCTGGTTAGTGTATGAAAACTAATGAATCGTTTCCTCTTGATTTCCTTTGTTGAATGATGACATATTTCAGGCGAGAAATTTCTTCTCTACCATTGGTCTGGAAGGTTTCATGCTGACTATCTTGTGCGCGGGAATGTCGCCGGTCAAATCGTTTTGTCAGCTGTTCGTGCAAGTGTTGCTGATGGGCCCGATGAGACTCGTTGGCGCAGTCTATCTCTTCCTCTTCCAGAGAATCATCGCAAATGCAAGCACAAATCCTGAGGCTTCAAAAAAAGTTCAATGAGAAAGAAGGATCTCTTATAGTAATTGGCGGATTTGGTAATTTTTTAGTGCCCTTAATATTAGGCTCACCTGACATAGTACTCTGTGACTACCTCCGCGGCTAAAACGTTGACGCGACATTTCATCCTAAGCTAGAACATTCTTTAATATATTTTTAATAAATTTTTTCTATACGATTGTATTTGTAATATTGCAAGACAAATCTATTTGCATCTACATGAATTGTATTTTTTATTTCTCTTTTTTAATTAAATCTTTTGCGATGAGAAAGTGATATTATTTCATGACATATAATGATATACACAGTGCGGTCCATAAGTTCTGAGACTGATTTCTTTTACTAATGGCGCCATGTCATTTCCGTCTGAACTATGTTCCAATAACCTTCGTCTAACTGTAAGTGTACGAATAATTTGAATTGTCAACGCTTATCTGATACTTCGAGTACATTACTGTTTTGTGAAACGTGTTTTTTGAGTACGTCATGGATTCGAAAGAAAAGCAGAAGATATCAAGGTAAATGTAGAATATTACAAAGGTGAAATGGATCGTCTCATTAAGCGGATACAATGCGTTCGTCCTTCTACATTTGCAACACGTTTTTTCATTTTATACGATAACGCGCCAGCAGTTGTACGACAGTTTTTGGCTCAAAAACAAGTAACATTAAATCGCCCTACTTTGACTTGTCACTTCCAGACTACTTTTTATTCCCAAAATTAAAATTACAATTGAAAGGCTAAAGATTCGACGGCATTTCTGAAATTGAAACTGCTGTAACCAACCAACCAACTATTACAAAAAAGGAGTTTTCAACGGCGATGCAACGATGGAATCGACAGCTGAACAATGTATTGACTATAATTGAGCCTATTTTGAATTTAAAAAAAAATTAAAATATTCTGGTGAGTTTTTTATTTTATACGAACCTTGTCTCAAAACTTATGGACCGCACTGTGTATATCGGATAATGTCAATATATAATGATGCATGATTGGGATAACAATGTGATACATGATACGTAACCCACACGGAACAGAAAGGTACATTAGAGATCCATTAGACATCCATGGTGGAAATTGAAAACATCTAATAGACGTCCTTGTA
>NJRQ01000062.1:373692-396368 GCA_003063805.1 Aphaenogaster ashmeadi | reverse complement strand
GTCTCAGCAACATTCTTTCAACGTTCTGTGCTGTATGGGTGGACTTATCGAAGCACCTGATTTACGACGTCGCGGATCGCGCGCGTTCGTCCGACAATGCAACATAAGTAATTACCCAGGTGTATTTCGCTAAGGGATCGAGAACGTAATAATTCCGTTACCCGATAACGTAATTCGCGATAATCCGCCGAGGTCTCTCGAGCCGTACGCTCGGGTCGCTTCAACGCCTCGCGTGCAACAATCGCGTGATTGCACGGTGCATTTCTCGTGAATGTCGTCGGCGATCCGCGTCGGCTAACGAGGTATCCACCGTCCCGAGGGTGCCGATCGACGACAAATGGGTTCTCCGATTCACTCTTCTAACCCTCCACAGCCGAGAAGAGAGAAAACGTGCCCGCACGGGCGAGAAGAAGCGAACCGCCCGTTTCTTCTACAGAGAGGAATGCTGCAATCTTGAATAATTAATGAATAGGAAATTTCTTGCACTCGCGACAGGCCCGTTCGCCCTCAATCGATATTGGATAAAAGCGGTGGAGGGTTAAAATCACAACAATCATGTATACATTCTCCGCGCGCGGGGCTAGTTTTACAATCTTCGACGTCTAGCTTCTCGTCTAAAAAGTTCCCCGATAACACTCCGTTTGCCGCTCGTCTCGAAATCGTTTTCCGGTGACCTGTTCTCAATATTTCTCTCTCTCTCTCTCTCTGTCTCTCTCGTTCTTTCATACAGAGTTACGTAATCGATTTCCGGGATGTTCTCCCGTCTTCACAAAGAATTTTTCGAGACCGTTCGACGGCGCGGCAACGCGGATGGATCACGTCGGAATTGAAATCCCCGCGACCTGATAGAGATCTATTTCTGGGTCACCGCGTCTCACTCGTCTTTCATCTCTTCGACGACGACGACGACGACATCGTGTCGCCCATACGCGAACATCTCTCGCATATAGCCTACTATCTCGGAAAGAACACCTAATTTGTGTTTTATCTACGCGTATAAGAGCACATCGACGTACTGTCAGGACGGTCACAAACATCACACTCGAAACTAAGTATTCACCTCGGGATTCGTAATCGCGACTCTCGGGAATCGGCGCGCGTTCCTGCGCTCGGCCGCGCGCGGATCGGGTCGATCGTCCTTTTTACGTTTAATCAGAAAGGTTTATTAAGACTCCCGGACCGCGATTAGTAATCGTATCGTTGTCGCGCTCCACTTCACGAGCTTGCCTTACAAAACGTGAAGCAGCGGCACGCGAGGGGGTTGATTTATTCGGACGCGCGGAACGCGGGGAGGAGCGCGTACGATCGCGCTGACACGGCCCGGGAGTTTTAACGCGATCGAGGAACTTGCGAGAGGGTAACTTCGGCAAGTTTTTCACTCGTTTCGTTCCCCCGCGACGCGTTTCGACGAAAAAAAAAAAAAAAACTGAGAATAAGTAGGGTAAGCCCGCGGTTCGGCAACGTCGAACGGAAACAGAAAAGTAAGTGTACGCGACACTTAAGGACTACAAGATAGATTTTGGTACAAAACTTTTAATGCTGTTCTACGACGTTAGAATTAGATCGTAAGACGACGTTTCTTCTCAACTTGGGTTCTCGCCGTCCCGCCGTCTCTCCTGCTATCTTCTCCCCTTTAAATTATTATACTTCCCCTCTCTCGCGGCGAAGCAAAAGGGCGACGGGGACGAGCGCGGTGTTCCTTCTTCCACCCCGCGAGGGGGAGGCCCGAATTAGAGAAGAGAGAAAAGAGTGGTGGCGACGCTTAATCGCGACCGCGGCCTCACAGGACTGTTTTCAGCCCTTTACGTCGTCGCCTTAGGGGCGGCCTCGCGAGGCGCGGGAAGAAGGAAGGGCGGAAACGATATAAAGAAGGTGACTACGTCCCCGATCGACCTTTTTTTTTATCTTAAAATGTGTCATTCGACCAACGTCTTAGTACACGTCAGTCCAACGAACTTCTCTCGGTATACGTGTGTGTGTGTGTGTGTGTGTGTATGCATATATGTACGTGTGTGTCGTATGTTCTGTCTGTACGAATGCGTGTGTAACTTATTTTCTCTCGCTCTCTCATTCCCTTTCGCGCCGTAAGCATCTCTCTCCCGTCGCTCTCACGCATAAACAGGCTCACACGGTTTAAAGCACCAACCGTACCGCTCGCACTCGCGCCGCGCAACACACGCACGCACCCAGCCGCTCGCGCATTCATCCCCCTCCGCCTGGCTATTATGTCCGACGATATATCTGCATTTATATCCGTTAGTTCGCTTACCGCTAGGCGTTAATTAGTGTTACATCTAGTCGCGTGTGTGGCCGGCCCGTGCTATCCACGAGCGCGCTCATCACGGGGAAACGTGCGCGCCCCGCTTCTTCCCCAAAACTCGGACGAACACCGGCGCGCCACGGAAAAGCGTGCGCCCCGGTGCCTTGGCGTGTTCTCCGGTCCTCCCGAGCTCTTCGCGTCGATCTCCACGATAAAAGCCCGACGGCGAAAACCGCCGCGATCCGCGCGTCCGCGGCTAGATGCGCGGGTTTAAAGGTCTCTCCCCCTCGATCGCACCCCAACGGACGACGCCGCGAGGCGATCCGTGCATCCCCCGCGATAAATGTTCATCGAAACGGAAATTCGTTCGGACGATTTCGATTTCCGGGAACATCGTATACGTATGCGCGGCGTCCCTCTTATCGATAAGAAATTTCTCCCCCTCCCCCCCTCCCCTTGCCACCCGATACCGTGCATGATTCCCGAGCCGGTTAGCACGGGCGGCCAGACCCATTCCAATGCGCGTTTTACGATCCGAAAAATTACACAGTAACGTTATTTAGTTTATTTTTTTTTCTTGTTTCTTTAGCGTAACACGTACGGCATATCATTAATTAACGTTACGTTATTTATACGCTATGTTACGTTATTTACAATCACATGAATCGTAGATATTCTAACGAATCGTTCGTCTCCTGCCGCTGTCCTCGTGTTCTACGGTGTATTTTCCTCTATTTCTTTCTCTCCCTCCTTCTCTCTCTCTCTCTCTCTCACTCTCTCCATCTCTTTTCCCTCTTTCCTTTTCTCCCTCGTGTCGCTCCAAGACATTGCCTCAAGAATTTTCCCAACGAGAACGTACGCTCTAGTCGCTTTATATGCGCCCCTCGTTCGTGCGAGCTGAAACTTGTTCAATATTCAACACCCATGTGCAACGTATTTGCGCGCGTACACATATACATATATATATTTTTGTTCGTTTGTATATATATATTTATATATATATTTATATATATAATATTATAAAAAACAGTATTCCCTCCCCATCCCCTCTAGTATTTGCGAGAAGAAAGCAAATTCGCGGGGGGCGCGCGGGGGCGCGCCCACCGGAAAGCCGTACGCTCATCCGCTAAATTATACAACCGATCATGCTCAGAGGCGGCACGCCGCGGGCCAAAACCGCCGTGGAAATATCTGTTATCAAAAAGGTACGTGTCGAAAGTATTTGCCTATTGTTAACACGATCGCCTGTGTTACGATGAAACGTTACGACGACCCGTAAGAAGAAAGAAATTCATCGAAGGATGATCCGAATGGGATTTAGAATCCGCGTGAAATTTGTATTATACTACGTATATACGTACGTTTATATAAATTTTATATAAAACAAATGGCTCCTTTTTTCCCTTTAACGTCGTCCAACGTGGAATGAACATCCAAGAAACGTCCGATAGAAGTAATTGCGACATCCCTGGTAGCAAGCTGACGTTATTTGTCGTCATTTTAACGAAAAATGACGTCAAAATGACGACAAATAACATATCAGCTTACTACCTGGGATGCGTTTCGGAGAACTTTCGAGGAAAGAATGAAAAGTGGCTTTATCGGCAGTATTTAATCCCTCGAGCAAACAAGTGTATAAATTTCCCCTATACATTCCTAAAGAGCTCTTCGATTTTCTATAAAAAACGCGACATTTCCGAAATCGCGATAACGAACGGCCAGTGGAAAAATGCGTCGGTCTGTACGGCCCGCGTCGCGGTGAGTCAGCCTGTGCATGCGCGGAAGTATGATATATTTTGATCGACGTGTGTATACTCAATGCGCTTTAATTACCAAAATTTTCATCGCGGATCGTCTCGAGACACCTGTCGCCGTTTTTGACAACGGTCACGTATTTATAGAGGCAGTGATAATTTCCATCGCGATATCCCGTCTCACCCTTACTCGACGAAAATCGATGAACTCCGTGTAAATTTAATGATTTATTCCGACTACTCGTTTCGAATTTGGCTTGGTGCTGGGAATATGTCAGAATATCGTGACTATGAATTTGATATGGGCAAAACTTGTCGCTTGATATGAATTCTTTCCCTCGGATCGAATAGTACTGTCGCCGCATTATTAATGGCAATACAATTTTTATTTCTTCAAAGGATCACTTCGAGTCGCTCTCGTTGCTTTCCCCCTTCTCGTCAAGCTTATTTGTCATACGATCTTGGAATAGACTCCGCTGACTGTTGAACTAAAAAAAAGGAGATTCTAATCATTTTCGGCGCGTATCGACAAATCGTCTAAGAGACGATGGCCGAGATCGCTCGGTCTCAGGACGATCCCAGATCACGCGGTAGACGTCAAGTATAGACACGCTTTGTTGTAATCGGTCGCTATCGAATATAATTAATTACATCGCATTTCGAAAATTCATCGAACAAGTTTCAATTCTATTCGAGCGGCGCGGACGAAGTTTTTCTGCTTTTTCCCAGTCTCGTGACGGTTCTTTTTCTACGTCGGCGCTCATCGACGTTTCTCTTTCACTCTTGCTCTTTCTCTCAACTCTCTCTTACTACCGTTTCTCTTCCTTCTATATATATTTCTCGTCACGTTATCGCTTTCTTGTTCTTGTAACGGGTGCTACGAAACCACTCAACGCCCTCGCGATAGGATCTCGCGATCGCGATCGTTTTTCGGGCGTTCTTTTTTTTTGAGATTTCGTAACTTTCTACCTTGTCGGGCTAAACAGACGGGAAATACGTGAAACAATTCTGCAAATGTACAATGCAAATGGAACGCGTTTTTAGGAAAACAAAATAAACGCAAAAATGTCTACCGCAAGTTTGTCGATAATAATAAGATCGATACGTTGTTTTATTTAAAGAAAATTTTTAACGGACGTAACTCAATAAATAGTCCTAATAAATAAATTTGTCCCGGGTTCTCAATTGAAGATTTTCACGGACTACCCGTTGTTCAAGCTCGACCTAATTTATATTTTCGACAATGTCAAAAATTTCGTAGCTTCTCCAGCACGTATAGCTCTCGCAGCAATTTAACAAGAATTCATATAATAAACTAATTCCTAATTTCTAACGGCCGGATCACTGTCTCGATAATCGAGATGAACCTCTAACTCTTACTTCACGCGTACGGAGAAAAAACATACTACCTCCGGGATCATTATTCTCTTCTCCGATCTTTCTTTCTCTCTCTCCTTTTCTCTATCGTATTACCCTTTATCTTCCTAATCCTCTCATCCTCGCCCTTTTTGTCCTTGATCTCTGAAAATCGGTCTGCAACGTCGAGGATCTCTTCTCTCGAGGTAGTCGGGGTCTCGTAGCAGGAGATAATCGATTATACGCGTATACCATCCTTGCGATCTTGCCTGATTATCGTTCCGTCGCAAAGTAAGATGGATTTTTCGAGTAGAGAACCATAAGGATCAGAAGAACGAGGACGAACAGGCGGCTGCCGTGACTCGAGTACAGTGTCACCACTCCTGCCAGCCACCACAGAGTGGGACAGCCGCCCGGCGCTGAACTGATGCCTCTCTGTATCGCCGCGGGGTGTTCCCCTAGAAAAATCATCGAATATATTCGCATCTGATAAAATAACAATAAGCAAGATTAGACACGCTGCAACGAAAGCTGTAACGTCGCACTCATGTCGCGTTATTTATAAGTGCTTTTTTGCAAAAGCCCGCGTGGAAAAAAGTATATAATTTCGCAAACAGTGAATCACAAAAGTTTACGTTCGGGAAAAGAGAAAAGTTCGCAACTGTTCGCTCCGTTTTAAATTTTAATTTTTACAAACTTTTTTCCCAAAGTGTGATAAAACGTTCCACTCACCGTTTAGCACATGCAGCTGCACGCTCGCGCTATCCAAGTTACTCGGGCTGCAAGTATAGTTACCCGAGTCCTCCCGTCTCGCGTTGTGAATCACGAGGCTGCTCACCGTGTCCTGGTCGATCCTCTTCGTCTGAATGTCGATCTTGCCCAGTTGATAATTTAGAACGCGATCGCCCTCGTGGTACCAGAAGACGTAGAACGGGCCCTCGAGGGACTGCTTTATCACGCATCGTATTGCGACTGTACTTCCGGTCTTCACGTACATGTCACGGTCCCCCAAGATCTCGATCTTTGGCACTGCAACACGTCGGACGTTCAGTATTGTCGCCCGGTCGTCTGGCGGATAATCCGCTTAATACAATCGCCAATTTCCGCGATTCTCACCGACGATGTTGAGCTTGATGATGTGACTCTTCTTCGGGTCGGTCGAGATTTGGCACTCGTACTCGCCTTCGTCGCGCGCTTGGACGTATTTCACCTGCAGCGTCCACGTGTCCGCCTCGCCGAAAATCGCTTGGAACCTTTCGTCCGGAATGAACATGGTTCTATCCACCGAGAGGATATGCGAGTCTCTTCTTCTGATCCAGGAGACCTTCGGATTAACCAAAATGAGTTGTTTTTGTTCGCCCTAAACGATTCATTAAATTCTCCTCACGCGTGTGAGATCTTTTTATAGACCCTTATAAACAGTCGCCGGTTTCAAGTTTTATCAATTTGCATGGAGATTCACCGCCCACTTCCTCTCTATTACGAAACAGTCGACGCTTCTAAGAATTTTCTTCTCGATATATCTGAGAGACTCATTCCTCTCGCCATTTACCGTTTTTTTTAATCGCATTAGCTTGATGTCAGAATCACCGGGATTACCGCATAGCCATTATTCGCGACTGAGTGGACATCGAGTGAGACTGATGAAATTGGGGCGCGTAAAAAGGAAGGTACTCGTCGAGTATAAGGGACAGGAGCGAGATACTGGGACAAAAAAAAAACAGTAGGAAAAAAATAAGAAAGGATACATTCGGTTCGTTCCGATTCCGGACGATCAATCTTCCGCCCCCGTCGCGCGGTTAATTTATCGTTCATCGACCGGACGGCTCGCGCGCGCCCGACGGAAATCTAGATGGTGCCGCGAACCACGTTGGCCCGTGCTGCGTCGAAAGAAGGTGAGGTACGAATACATTTAATTCGCCGGCCGATAAGGATCGAGACGGCGACGGCGGGCCCCCGCAAGTACGCGCCGGGATTATACGCGCCGGTCGCGTGTTACCGGATACTTAGTCCTCGAACGCGTGCCAACGGCGACAGGCGTATACCCCGTGCAACCCCGGGGTACGACGAGTACGCCTGCGTACACGTCGGCGAAGTTCGTTAACGAGGGACACGGGGGTCCGGTTTCGAGCCCTGCGCGTGCCGACGGTGGTAATTTTATTACGCGCCCGGCCGACGTTCCGCGAAACCACCCCCTCGCTGCACGCCGGTTTCCGATTACCGATTCCACGAGAGCCGGCAGAGCGGAATAAAATGCGAATCATTAGCAGATTGGCGTTTTATTAGCGGGAGTAAATTGATCCGATGGAAAGGGGACGCCGGTTGTGGGAGGACGATTTAACGGCTCGTGACGCGTGGGCGGGTTATCTGTCGCGGACAGTTATCCGACACGGAGGAAGTGGGACGGGTCTCGCGATAACGATTGAAATATATTAGTTACGTCGTTTTGTTATCCGCGGACCTTTGATAATCGCGGGCTGTCCAAGGTCGGCGATTTTACCGGGGCGCTGGTGAAAAGGATGATTGATAATGGAAATAACTCCATACTTCGCTTTGATGCGTCGATCGTAATCCGGTAGTTTGCCGTTAATAATAAAATAGAGGCGAGCGGACGTTCGCGTGTAAATAAATTTAGCTTGTCCGCGCGTGGACAGCGGAATAGTCCAGGGGAGATTGGGAATGGGGCGGTTGTCTCCCGGATCCGCTCAGTTATAACAATTCATCCTTGTTTTTTTAGCGTCGTCGTTATATCAAATGGAGTCCCATTGTCGTAACTTGTCAGGCAGGAATTTGGCCATTACGTGTTATCTGACAAATAAGCTCGTTAATAAATCAAACTGTCAATACATGTAACGCGTAAGGCAACACGCTTCTATCAAAGATGCGGGAGACGATATGACAAGGACAAATTAGATCTCGAATCGACGGCGCGATGACAGTTGTATTGATATGTATGAAATCACAATACCCTTACGTAAGACTCGAGGATGAATAATAATGGGAAACTTGTAGGGCATAAAAATCGCTGTGAGCGTCTCTCTCTCTCGTACTGTAAGATTAATTTTTTTCCGCTATTATATTCGCCCATTGTCCGAGAAGAGAATGTTCTCGTTGTTCTTGACACTCGCAGCTTTTTTTATACCGAGATTTCAATTATATGATCAGACAACTTACTGATTTGTTACCAAGCTGTCGCACTTTGCACGGTAGGTAAGCATGAGTGCCCAACTGCGCCGTGATATTCGTTGGAGTGTTCGAGTCGAAGTAAGGCCCCGTGTAAATCCCGTCGAATCTCTTCACCAGCGAATGAGATCTCGTACTTACCCCTGAAAGAACGTGTTCAGAAAAGTGTCTCGCGTGTAGCCGCGGTGGTGCCGTTACGTGCGAACACGGAGACGGAGACGGGGGTTAAAACGGCGCAATGCGGAGAATACGACGGGAATGCATGTTCCTTTACCGAAAAGTACATCGCGAATGCGTGAAATGCGCAAATTATCGCCGGGATGCGTCCTTAAAACGTCAACGTACAAGTCGCCTAGCGTCGCCGCATCGTCGGCACGTTATGCGGCGAATTAACATGGAGGCAGCGACGTTAGCCGTCGCAATGGAATAATAAGACAAGCCAGACCTCGTGAAGGGACCATTTCGCATTCGTGTGCCGTATCCGCCTGCTCGCGCGCGCGGCGCTATTCGGAATAAATCCTATCGCGGAGGAGACGACCCTCGTCGAGGTGCCGTGCCCAGGGGAAATGGATACTAATCCCGGGGATTCCGATCTGGGAAATCTAAAGGCGGATCAGCATTCAACGGGAAAGAGGGACGAAGAGAGAGATAGAGAGAGAGGGAGAGAGATAGAGAGCAACGTGGGCGTCGTTCCAACGACCTTGACGATATCACATCCGATCTCATGTTCGATCGGTAGCGCACGAAATCCCACGGCTGTTCCTCCGGATTTGCACGGTCGTTGCGGTGACCATAATTTGAAGAATGGTCGCCGGCTAAGTGTGAAAAATGAAATCCTCAATTAGGACGAAAGGAATATTTTATGCGTACGGAAGCAAAGCTGACGCTAAGCCCTTAAGACGCTATAAATTAATAAATCGCCCCTGTAAAGATGTCCGAGATGTCCTCCCTGATACAACTCGGAGTATATTTTCTGGTAGTTACCTTATCTTGCTTCTCGGTCTTTTACATCGATCTGTTGATTAAATGAGGTTGATTATTTGACTAATTAGCAGAGTGTTTATAGCTGACGCTATTAATTCCTCGAAGGCGCCCGAGTTACGTAAGAAGCGAGCATATGTCGTCGTGCTATCAAGATTCGCCGAAACTTTGACAAACGACAAAGCTGGTGATAATTACACTTAATTAAGATCAGCAGTATGATAACCGCGCGACGTGATAAGGAGTAAATATGAAATCGCCTTGTACACGATGCAAACCTCGCTCCGCACGGCTCGGCTTATCGCGCATCGATTGTTCTACTTACGCGCAAGAAAATCACTGCCGCCGCAACGGTGCTAATTATTGTTTCAGTCAAGCTAAATGCGGGGCAATGAATCATAAATTAATCTCGATGGCTAATCGACGAGCTAAAGTAAACAATGGTGGCAAGAATTTTCGATCCACTTTCCATTGGATTTCAGACGAAAATAAAAACTTCTATT
Source organism: Aphaenogaster ashmeadi (assembly GCA_003063805.1). NCBI lineage: Eukaryota > Metazoa > Arthropoda > Insecta > Hymenoptera > Formicidae > Aphaenogaster > Aphaenogaster ashmeadi. Next base: position 386,331 of record NJRQ01000062.1, on the reverse strand, counting down.
TTCTTTTCAAGAAATTAAAAGCAAAGTTCAAACGAAGGATTTCGGAAATCAAGTATTGAAATTAAATCTATCTTATCTTCTTTAGATTTGTCGTATTTTTTCGGGTTTTTGTCGTGATGATCCGAGAAATGCTCAAGAGCGATTGGTGATTTTGATCGTTCGCGGTTGGCCGCGATGAAAACGTCTTCCTCCATCCCAGATTCGAAATCACGTCGTCCCAGAAACGTCGTAACTGTATCCCCGTGATTCCGCAGCCGACAAATCCATCCGGCCAACACGTTTCCGTGCGAACCGAGAGGGCCAGATTGGCAATCAGCGCGCGGCTACGAGTGGTGTATTGTCAAATGTGCCGTAGATACGAATTCGTGTCTGGGGGTTGCTATATACCGGTCCTCCTCCCGCACAGTCGATCCTCTTGATCTTGAGGGACGTAAAATCTGCGCAGCTGCGCGCACGCGCCCCTGTCGGTCGCCGCGAGGTTGTACCCTCGCCACCGAGTTGGGATCATTTGCCTACCGCGAAAGGGGGCACAAATAGGCGCTCGCTAGATGCTGCCTACGCCGCCCCAAACCTATTTTTCATGTCGACGTGCGGCGAGTTGCGCAAAGGTCGCGCGATCGTTCCCTTTAGGGGTGCGTAATACACTCGCATTTATCTCGAGATTAAATCAGGCAATGGGGAGAGTGACGTTTTATCGCGTTTTATCGCGGCTCGAGATGTACGTCCACGTGAAGCATGTAATTTCGCAGTGTAACGCACTAGAGCAAGCTCATTGATGAATAACTGAAAGAGTTTATGTTTATCGCGAGGGCGCGCTGGACATAAATACGACGACGAACGGACGACTGGCGGCTGCATTATTCATGCCGACGTTTTGTAAGTCGGTTTGCGCCGCCCCCGTAAACTCCCGGAGGGTGCGCGGAAATCACGTTCGTCCCGGAGATTCCGATAAAAGCTGCAAAGCCGGACGACGACACGATATTCTCGGTTGTGTATTATTTAAGAGGGCGTTGAAGAGGATATAGACCGTTCGCCATTCCGAAGGTATAAATCGTTACGATCGGGGTAAAGCAGAATCGCTTCGATCATCGTTTACCCCGAGGCAGGACTTGCGCGCGAGGCACTCTGAATAAGAAGAACGTTCGAGTAAAAAAAAGAGATACAGAAGCGGCATCTTCGGAGAGAGTCTGCCAAGGTATGAAAACTATTATAAAAATCCGAGGAAGTGTTGCTTTATAAATCTATTCCGCTTCACGCAGCAATAAGTCGCGATAAGGTGTCTCCCCGCTGCGTAATCGAGCGTGATGGGACGTGATCGCGGGCGGCGGAGGTAGCAGGAAGAAGTAAATTTCTCGGAAACAGAAGGCGGATCTAAAATCGTATATTTCCCGAGAGACAATGCCGCCCGATGTGTGGAGGAGACTCGAGCTGCGTCCGGCAGGGCTGCTGTTTCCTTTCCCACTTTGTCAGAACAACACGTACGCATGCCCGTGCAGTTTTACGACGTCATCGTGTGCTAAACTGCCACATAAATCCCAGTTTTTCAGCCTCTGAAGGATTATTTCCCGCCGACGTGACATGATTTTATAATAGTTCTTATCCAACGGTCTTACATCGCAATAGACTCACGGCCTGCGAGGTCGTTCTGATTTTTTTCCCCTACGATCGGATCCATTTAAATTCACGAAAAGACATGAAGCATTTACAACAATCTTTTCAAATCTAAACTTAATTCACTCTTCAATATAATATCGATATAAGATATATTATAGGGAATTAAATAGGAAGCCTCAGTTCTGTTATTTTCTGAGAGATGCAATTTCCTGAATGCTTTCGGCGACGCCTGCGAATGCGTTGAAGTTGTATCACGTTCCGCAAATTTATTTTATGTATTCAGAAATTTTCGCACGTATCACGAGCACGGTTTCGCGTAAGGAGCCGCGGCATAGCGTCTCGAGACAGTAGTTACGCCCCGAGTTGCGCCAGCCGCGTTGATAGCCGCGTCGAACTTCTTCGTTTGCGGGGGGGAGGGGGGGGGACGAACGGAGCGGGCCGCGGTTAATCACCGCGGCGAAGTATAATCAGCGGTTGTGCAGCACCCCCCGCTATTCGCCGCACGCGTGTGTGCGAGTACTACGGATCGAAAGTGCATAATATATCGGCGAGAGTGATGTCGGGATAAACCCGCCATTACCGGGTCTGAAACTGCGAACTCAGTGTAGTAGCTCTCGAGTAGTCGAGAGCAGTTAGCGTACTTTCCAAGTGGTTTACCAGCGGGAGAGAAACTACTCGCGCGGAGGAGGCGAACGAAACTACACCGATCCTTAGACAAGAGCCCGTCGAATAATTATCCGACTAACGGCCCCGCGAACCGATTGCATCGACCGACAGTCGCGGGTCTTTCCGCGCGGCTACGAACGCGGACGAGTTCGACGGCGATAATCCGATTTCATCGGCGCTTCGGATTTTCCGCTCGCGCTCCGCTGCTCCCGGAATTGATCACGCCTCGTCGAAGAGGCAGGCTTGCAAGCGAGGCCGTCCCTTAAGCGACCCGAAACGCGTCAGATATTTCTTCGCGAATGATCGCGTCATTGCGGTTAAACGCTGATACGCTTAGCGGAATTATCGTATATTCGCATCGTCTATTCAATCAAGACGGGAAATCGCTTTCAGAAAGTAATCCTACAGTTGGCCTCTCGTTTCTTTCCATCGAGTTGAAAGCTCTCGCACTCTGCTGGAAAAGAGCTTATCTCTCCGTGGTTCATAATAGACCAAATTGTACACAATCAGAAGCAAGTTACATTCAACGGGGAACAGTTCTTCTGGGGAATTGGTGTTTCTTGCAAGCTATTCAAGGAAGCTTTCCCCTTCCGAAAGATTGGATCGAACTCATGTTTAAAGAAGAGATGCAAAAATCGCCTAGTTTCTCTCTGCCGAGATGTCTCGACGGTATCCAGGCTATCTCGCAAATAGCACATACTCGCAGAACGCATGGATGCACCCTCCAGAACGACGTCGTGACGCTCCTGTTTCACAAGCGGGCTTTAAAGCACGACCGCATCGCAGTGATGCAGCCGCGCGAGATGAAATCGATAGACACGTCCCTGAACGACGCCACGGCGGAGGAAAGGGGGGACGGCGTTCGTCTCCCTCCTCATCTTCATCCCGCGATGACGGAATCATCGAGACGACACGCTGCCGAGCCTACAGGGACGTAGGGTGGAAGAGAGGCGGACAAAGAGAAGGACGTCGAGAGTGTGAAGGGGAGAAAGAGAGGGCAGAAAGGGGAGCAGAAAGAGAGAGAGGAAGAGAGATAGAGAGCCAGAGAGATAGAGAGAGAGAGAGAAGAGAGAGAGAGAAAGCAAGTGGAGGGAGGCACAATGCTGCGGCGCGACAAACAAGGGTGGCGCTAGATACGGTCCTGGACCGGGACCGGAGGTTGCGTCCCCCCCTCGGTCGTCTCCGGCCTTTTTAGTCCTTATCTATTCTCGCGTATCCTCGATCCTCCCCCTCCTGTACGATCTCCACACTCGTATCCGCCGGTATTCGCGACAGCGGGAGAAACGCGCACGAGTGCGCGGTACGTACGTTCGTAAGTGCATGCGGGGCGCGAGGGAGACGTATGCAACGTACTGCTACACCCCAAAATCTGATCGATCCATCCGCGGCACGAGTCGCACGGAGCCCCGCCTCCCCTGCAAATCGTGCGACGATGTCGACGGCTCGATCACCACCTGTCTATCCAGGTGTACCGCGTGAATCGGGTAACCGCTATTTACAGCGTCCCCCCTTAACAGCGTCTTCCTCTCGGAGCCCCGATCTGGCATCTCGACGCCGCCATCTGTTTCGCGGATCCGCGTCGCGGTAGAAATGTACGTTCTTAACCGTATGACAGGCCGTGCGATCTCCCCGCGAATGAGGCTTACCGGTGATGCCTAGTAGGATCCAGCACACGAGGCACAGGACGTAATAGTTGATGTAGGAGGACCTCCTCATGGTGATCACGACAACAACAACGGCGACGACGACGACGACGGCGTAACTGTCCCCGACGACGGGTCCACTGACATCTCATGGAACACCGCGATGCACCTCTTTCTCTCGGCGCTCCTCCACTTAATAATCCTCCGTCGTCGTCCCGTTCATCCTCCAGCAGCAGCCGGTGCTACCAGGACTCGCGCATACTCCCGCGTTACCCGTCGTTGCAACCCTCTCGTTGCAACCCCCCCGTCGCGCTCTTGTTATGCATCCACCGATTTTCCTTACTCTCTATCCCTTTTCCTTTTTTTTTTCTTTCTTATAACACTGTGATATCACATTATCTCGCAGTTGGATACTCGCGAACGCAAGCGGCGGACCGAGGCCGAGTTACGGATCTAATCTGTGGGCGCGCGGGGTTCACGGTGTACACCCCCCTGTGTACCCAACCCTGAAGGGGTACCGATTAAATTCTTCTCTATTGCTCCCGAAGAAGACGCGAAGTGTCGCGCGCACCAAGGTCACGAAGCGGTCTGCCTGCGTTCAATCGGGCCACCCCTCCCCACCTCCCTTTCTTTTACCCCGCGATTGTGCTCCTCGTTGTACGGACGCACGGTATACTCGGTGTGGATCGGTCGGTCGTACTGTGAAACGCGACCGGGTTTCCCGCACTCGGCTCGTCCGCGGTTCGTCGTCCCGGGCGAAGCTCTGAAACCGCCGGGCCTCCGGTGGCACTGCCCGCGCCCGCCCGGGGATTCCGCGCAGGCGTGCTCTCTCTCCTCTACTCCGGCGGCGATCAGTCAGCCTCCTCCTTCCTCGAGGCCTTCTGCCTTTTCCGCCGCGCGCCTTCCGTCCCCGCGCTACGGCTTTGCGCGCTCCGCTCCGCTCCGCTCCGCTTCGCGTCGCGCAGCTCTGCCGCTCTGAATTTTTCTTCCCGCATTCCGCGTCCTCGTCTCCGTCGCATTTCTCGCCCGGCTTCTCTTTCTCTTTCTCCTTCTTTCTCCTTCCGCCGCGCTTCTGCGTGTCCTATGCGGCGACAAGACTCTGCAATTGCTACTCGTCCCGCAAGCACGGACAAATTTCACGCTTCTTACACGACATCGTCATCTCCCGTACCTCCCCGCCGGGGGTTGAATGGCACGCGACCTCGGGCTCGTGTCCTGTCTCCTGCCAGCCGTCTAGGGGAACTTTAAACATCGCGTTTCATTCGTGCGTGTCAGGTCGCGCACCGGAGCGTCTCCCAACCTGCCACGATCATCCGCGCTCGTTAATAATCGTTAAAGAGCTTCGATGCTCCGTAATTGCTCCTATCACCTTAATTTCCATACTTTATTTTCTTTCTCTCTCCTGAATTTTCCGTACTTCGAACAATTTCAAATATTACAGTCACCTTATTTCACTCGCTCTGTAACGTGCAGATTTCAACCGCAGCACAGCCTCGTCTAAATGAATTCTTCGAGTCCCTTCCGGATTTCTCTCGGTTTCCTTAATCTCTCGCGGGCGTATATCTAACGTTTAACCCTTAGACGCGCTCGAGTTTCCTTCCCATATTTATGCGACTGAAAAGTCTTTCAGTATGAAGCAGCTCTCCCGCAAAACGCGAAAGAGTAATGAGAAAGGAATCTCTTTACCGGACGAGATACGAATTATGTTTGCGCATTCTCGAGGATATAATTACATTTGGAGAAAATTAAATTTTTATGGGAGCATTCCGTATAATTGGATATGTATTCATATACTATGTTAAACAATGTTCCGCGAGTATCGTAGCTCAGGTACCTATGCAATATGCAACGTTGAAATTGAGGTAGACCGCCTGGAACGGAATGGCGGAAATGTATTTGGAGCCCCTCGTCCCACCATGGAGATCCAGCACGCTTCACCGTGGACAAATGTTAAGCCGCTTACGGTATGAATCTTATCCCCGGAGACTGATGTGGCAGTGGGCACGGTTATTTAATAGGAAAAAAGAAAAAATACCGCCGTCGCCTTTGTTCGTGCTCTCCTTCAACACAACGGACCGTTCCGTATCAGTACCGTTCTCGCTCTTCGAGACGTTTAGACAATGCAACGTGTCCCTGATCTTGTTCCACTTTAATTCAACTGTCAAAGTTTAATGGCACTGAAAAAAACCTCCCCTCTCTGCTATTTTGTTCGCTACATTGCGAAATATTATTGGTGTTACATATTCACATTGCATTCGATATTTTTATATATTTTCGTTATCGACAATAACATCAACATTCCTATTCTCGTTAGCACGTAAACAAATAAATAAATATTCGGTTCGCCAATTTTGCGGTTCGCTATTTCGATTGACGCCCATCGTTTACGACAAAGAGGTTTTCTGCTCGACGTTATCTGTAGACGAATATCGCTACCAACTTTCATGTTCGCTCGCCGAAATTAACCGCCGTCGTCTTCGGAAGTATAAGTTTTCGTATCACGCCGAGTTCACGGGACACCGACGTAATTTGCATGAACGACGGTATTTGGTAAATTATATAACTTTTCTCCCCGATGATCGACTGATCCCATTCGTGTTCCCGTCCCTACTTTGGGGGACTTTCTTATCTCCTCGTCTACACTTCTCCTTTACTTACGTACGTTTGGAAAATTGACGTTGCTTACCTTCGTTTTTTTTCTTTATTTCTTACACAAATCAAAAGAGACAAATGTACAAGAATTACCTCACTGACATAGGTAAACACAAAATTGCTATAAAAATTTATTATCTCTCTCTATTATTATTATTAAAGCAGCAAGCTGTAGTACGTCAGATAAATGATAGTAGCGTACCAACATTTCCAACGAGGTCAAACACCGTCGTGGGATTACCCGGTTGCCGATCGAAGCAGACGAAAGCTGATCGACCGTCCGCTCACCTTTTACGGCCCTTCACTTCACCTTCAGGCAACGCGAAGGGTCGTGTCACCGATGGAAAGTCCTACGCTTTTCACGGCGCATCGACCTGGCTGGGTTCAACGTTAACGTTGATCGGCTTCGGAACCGTGCATCTCTCACCAGCGGTTGGGTTATGCCGATAAACTTTACACGCGACAAACCGTCGCAGAATCGACAAAAAGCGCGGCAGCTCACTCTCGCGCGAGCCGATTATTCATTTTTTATCAGTGCACCCGTTCTTACCCCTCTCACACTTTTTCTCTATCTTCTCCCGCTCGGACATCCCGCTTTTGTGCCGCTTTTGCCGCGCTGAAACTTTCAGACGCGCCGTTCGCTAAACTCGTCCCTCTTGCGAGGGAACTAACGTGTGACCCGAGGGGGGGGGGCGGGCGGGGCCCGAGGGGACCCGAGGGAGCCATTAATAAAACGTCATTTACCCTTAAGCGATTTTCCGGCATTCCTCGCGACAATTTCACCGTCGCGTAGGAAGACAGGCAGGCCGGGTGCCACGATTCAAATTCCCGGTGCTCGAAAGTTAGCGGGGAGAAAATATCCTGGTTTCGCTGCACATCCCCCGTCGTAGCTACCCTCTGCACTTGTCTGGGCTGTAGATACTTCCGCTCGCACGCGGTATAACACACGGAGCAAGGATTCCTAAGTGTGCGTATACGAGTGCGCGTGTGTGAGCGCGAAGGGGGTTTCGGTTGCGCGGCGCAGGTACAAGGGGAGAAAAAAAGTTTTGTAAAATATGTGAGCGTAAGCGTCACACGCAGCTGCAGGTGCATCGGAGTGCATGCCTGTCGCTTCTATCCACCGGGACGACGGAGACTCCTCGCCCCTCTCTTTTATTCCCGCGCGACGGATTTCCGCGGAGGCGACGGTGATCCAGAATTTCTCCCCGAGCGGTTCATCCCCCTGTCCCGGGGTGGGCGATGTTTATCTTTATCGGGATAATCCGCGACGAGAGGCGACCCGCGACTGTCGCGTATTGATAACAGCGTCGATACCGCGGTAGAAACTTTTCTCGACGCCTCTTTCGCTCTCTCTCTCTTTCTTCCCCGCGCGACGACGCCGTCTCGTGCAACAAAACCATTATTGACAACCGGCGTCGCGACGGATGGAAATACATCGCGAGACTGGAAATATCGCGCTACGTGCCGCAAAGTATCGCGCACGCACGCGAGATTTTTTAATTTGCGAGGAGAGCCGTTACGCGCGCGTTTCGCAGCGTAAAACCCACCATCGTCGGCGGCGCGGGCGTCACGACGCCTCGCCGCTATGCATTTAAAACCGGCGCATCGGAGTAACCGAGTGCGCGCGCTGACTTTAGTAATGAGTCGGGGCGTTTTGTGTGTGTAAATAAATATTTTCTCGCATCCTCATTAACGCCGCCACGTGTCCGTGGAATTTTTCCGTCGACGGAGGGTTTTTATCCGGCGCGGGGTCGGATAATTAAGGGCCTTAAGCCCGTGTCAGACTACGGATTGCGAGATTAAAGCGGGCTCACGCTACAATCTGCAGGGACCCTGCAGATCGGGCGGTGTGTAGACTTGTCGGAACCACTGCCCAGTGAGAAATGACAAATTGAACTCATCGAATCGACATCGAATCGACGTTGAAATCATCGAAATTACATCGAATTTTATGTAATTTCGATGATTTCGACGTCGATTCGATGAGTCATTTCTCACTGGGTGATTCCGATATCGGGAAGTTCCGACAAGCCTACAAACCGCCCGATCTGCAGGGTCCCTGCAAATCGGACCCTGCAGATTGTAGCGTGAGTAGCCCGCTTTAGGATTGCGAATTGAAGATTGGAATTCGACTAATCAGAAGGAAGAGAATGAGGATTAAGATGATATGATTGGTCTTATATTCTAATCTCCAATTCGCAATCCTCAATCTTCAATGCGTGGTCTGACACGGGCTTTACGAGGAGTACGTGATTCCGGGATAATTGGATAACGCGTGGCGAAACGCAAAACTTTTGATGCACCTTGTGCGCTTCCGTCTCCGCCTTCGCCGCCCTGCCGACCTCCACCACCTCCACCCTCCCTCCTCCTTCTTCTTCGTCTATCCATTTTCGCGGAAAGTTAATTTGTAGAAAGCTCGTGAAACACGTAGAATAAATACATTCTTCCCGTTTTAACGGCGCGACGGCTCGTGCAGGCACGCCATATCGGTGTCGTTTGTCATGCACGAAGCACGAGCAACGACGTTATCGCGTTCGCGATTAATACCCCTGACAAATCGAGGCGCAAAAAGGGAAAGAAACGGCGGAAGCGCAGCGGCCTCGCAGAGAGAAAGACAGAGATGCGGTGGAGAGGGAGGCGCGGGGGACGGAGCGGAACTGTGTGTCCTGTCCTCGTTTCGCGAGAAATTATCGACGCGCGACCCACGCCTTGAAATTACGCCGCGTTTATAGGACACTGGGTGCACTGTGCACCTCTTCCACAATTTTACGCCCGAGGCAGGGCCAAGTTTGCGCGGATAAAATTAATATGTAGGATAAAGCGTGCGGCAAAATCGAACTACTTTCGCGTTTGGAGAGGGAGTGGACGGAGTCCGATAATAACGCGGATGAAACTGGCTGATGGCTGATGGCCACAATGAGTCGAGGGCAAGATATCGTCGCGTTTGTAACGTACTAATTCTTCTCTCTGTGGGCGGCTCATTGTCGGCGCTGGCTCTGAAGACAGCGCGGATACGCTCCATTTGACTCGCCTATCCGGTTTTACCCTACTTTCTCCCATTATCCTCAAACACGCCGCGTCCATTCTCCGCAATTTTCCCGAAACGCGCGTGTCGCGCCGTGCCGGCGAAATTGTGCCGTGGCGACGGAAACCGGGTCACTGTTACGCGGACGTTTATTCACGGGGGAAACAAGTAGCAGGAAGGAGCCGCCGCGAGCGCGATAAGACGAGGGAAACGTGGAAAGCGAGACTGTGGCCGTGCATAAAGGTTCGAAGCGAGAGAAAGTCAAAGCGCGCCCGGAATCTTTTGGGGTAGCACCATTCTAATTGGGGCGGCCGTTAATTAAGATGCGCGCGCTCGCGTTCGCGTTTAGGCGAAGACGACGTAGACGACGACGACGACGACGTCGTCACCGTCGCCGTTGTCGTCGTCGTCGCGACACGGCGCGGCGACAGGACTTTGTTCGCGAAAATAATGATCTTTCCATTATCCGGCGCTGTGCTGTCCGTCCCTTCCCAACCATTGTCCTCTTCATCGTCCACGTTATCGTCTTTATTGTCCCGCCCGACGCCCGCAACCCCTCCTTTTTTTCTCATCGCGGCCGTATTCCAGGATAAACGGAAGGGGCGCGCGATGAAAAATGCCCCGAAGATTACGAATAAAGGGGCGCCGGATTATTTTCGGCTGCATACCGCGTCACCTTTCGCCGTCATCAATTCACCCTCCTCATCCGCGAATCTCGCCGGTGACGTTCGAGTGGTTGATATCGCGGACGCGGTGAAATTACCGTGCGATCGGCGTGACATTTATGTCTATTTACGGAGTTAGCTACACGTGTTTGACACCGCCGGCGATAAGGTATCGCCGCTGAAAAAATTAACAGGGTATAATCGACGCCACGTGAGGCGAGCGATAACGCGCGCCGGGCCAAACGATTGTTTGCGAGTTAATCCAATTCTACGATTCTTAAAGTCGCGCCGTTTGTGGTGTTGCGCCGTCATTGACATGGCAACGCGGCGACGACTTCGCGAGCTCGTCAAAATAGGAATAATAACCTTCGGAGCAACGCACGGCGGCGGAGGATGCGGACAGAGGTGTAAATTCTCGTAATGAGCCGCTCCAAAATGATTGGGCTTGACATTATATTGACGTGCCGGACGTGAGCTGTCCGGCCTAATTTTCACGCTTTACGGCTCGTTTATCGTCATATTGTGCCAGCGTCGCGTATAAGGTTCAATATATTTTGCGAGTAAATAGGAAAGAAGAGAGAGTAAAGCTTACCTCGGTATACACGCTGCTTCCCCTTTAAAACGCAACGTGCGAACGCGACCATGCTGAAAATTAATCACACGTTAAAATACCGCGATCCATCAAGGTCAGCCGTGCTGCTCCTGAAAACTAGCGAGGGATTATTAAAGTGTATGAAAAGCACGCCTGATAGTAAGGGAGCTTTATGATTGCATCTAGATACGCAAGACGTCTCACGTTGACGTCTTGTTATACCAAGCGAAAAAAAAAACCAAGAAATTGTTTCGCCCGTGCTTTCCCATCGGAATTGCGCCGTCGACGCCGATCCGTCATCGGATAATACGATTCGATTGGAAATATCGCACTAATGAGACACGAGGAGACGCGTCCGAAAGATGATTAATGAAACTCGCCATCCCGATGGATGGAAACTTCTCGACGAGCGCCGTGCAAAAAGGGTCTTGTATTACTGTCGCCCGACGACAGTAACGAGGTGAAACATGTGCTTCGCAGTTAAGTCGCGTTGTGATGATCATTAAGTGATTGAAACGGCCCCGCGGCAAGGCTGTTAATTAAGGAAATGTATTTTTTTCTTCGTCCGATGACGTCGGTCGACGCGGTAAGAATTGCAACGCGCGCTTTAAAAGAAAAAAAAGAATCATGCGAGAATTTTAGATTGAATTGCACGAGAAAAGTTGGCGGGAGGCTCGCACGTTGCGCGGATAAGGGGATTAAAAATGCCCCGGATCGACTTGCAGACTTTCCGGATTCGTTTGTTGTTCCACCACCGCCAGCCGGCACGCGGTGACTCGATGCGAAGCTTAATTATCGCGTCTCACGCGAACTTCTCATTATCGCGCTCCGTGTTCTCGAGTGTTGTCGACGGGTGTGCAATTCGAAGACAACGATACAGCACATCGGGACTCATTAGTTTGGGTTAGGGTTGAGCCTTACGGGAAATTAAGCGGACCCCAGACTCTGGGTTAACAAAGCGAGCCGGCTCCGGCGAGCCATCGCGAACCAGATATTCGCTAATCGCTGAACTCTGACAATCTCGTCGCTCGCGCGCAAAATTGCAACCGCGCCTTCAAGTTGCACGAAAATTCCACCTACTCTCATTTAAAAGTTACGACGATTTAATCCCGAGGCTTTGAACTTCGCGGCTACTTTCTACGCAATTTGCATAGAATGTGGGTTCACGATAGATTAGTTTCAATGTCGTCTACAAAGTCACGCCCTTCGTCCTTTCGACACGTGGACATGCGGGATACCATACGGTCCAGCTTCCAGCCCGGGATCGCAAAAACTCCCGCCATTTTTCTTTGTGGAACAGCCGACCGTACCGCGGATGGCCGCGATGAGTTCCGCGTAGATAAGCCTCGGATCGATGAAGTCGTTAACGGCATCGACGACCGGGGCCATCCTTTAACGCGTCATTAGGATTAGGATCACTCTTGTTATCCCGTTTCCGCCACGGTTGGTAACACGATACTTCTCCGAGATCATGTTCTCAAGGGATATCTGATGGAGAATCTCTGCTCAATTGCTATCCCCCGTAGTCAGAGGTCACGATGGTTAAATGTCGCCAGCTGCGAGACAGGAATCTCTCGAAATTACGCATGATTTTTATAGAACATCTCAGAAATGTTTTTTGGAAACCCATAAAATAAACTCTTAAGTTTTACTTTTCTGGTGAACTTTTATATAATGCGAAATAGAAAAGAAAAATGGACGAATATCGCACCCTTTTTCACATAGGGTAACTCCGGTATTTACGCCGCAGAAGTCAGAAAAAATAGAAGGAGTAAAGGTAAT
>NJRQ01000062.1:359896-370068 GCA_003063805.1 Aphaenogaster ashmeadi | reverse complement strand
ATAAATTAAGTTTTCCTTAGGTGCGGCGTATATACCGGAGTTACCCTAGATTTATTCCTTTTGACGAATGTTTGCGATATTATAAACAGAAATAATATTAGGTAACTTGTTAGAGGATTGCCAAGGGATCTATTAGATTTCAGAGTGCGTTTAATACTATGTAAAAAAACGTGAATTTCTCTCCTTCGTAGGATTAAATGAATTCTTCTTTTTACCTTTTGTCAACGATTATTGGAAATTGAAACAGCGATAAATGGAGAGACGATACGACAAGGTTGCGCGGTATAGACTGTCAATATTCACGTATTCGGGATAAGATTTAGCGTGTTTCGTTGCGTCTGGACAACTGCGCTAATCGTACGGCATCATAAAGCCGGATATATAACTGGCATACGGTCCGCGGAATTCCGCATCGTTATACCGTATTAATCCTATTGTGATAATCCTTCGGCAGTACTAATCCCCGCAGCAATCGTATTTCAAGTGTGTCCGTGATGCATCAGACGAAACCAATCGATTACAAGTCCATTTGGGATCTGGAGCACCTCTCGTTCAACGATGTGGCTAATGAAGTATTCGTGTACACGTTATCGCGCGAGACAATGCGATCGCGGATGTATGCGGATGATGCAAATAGCCTTTCGTATCTCCCACGAATATCATAGAAATTTTAACCGCGGAGAGAACTCCGAGGCACGAAGAAATTAAATTTCAGGCCGGGATCTGGACTGAAGGATTATGGAAATAAATTCCATTTTGGCGTCGACATCGACCGCGCGCCGATTTCTTACGCCCTTTCGAGCGTCACCCCTTCGATGCTCCGCTCGAGCGGAATCGCGACGTATCCAAAGTCATTTCCACCCGCGACCGATTTCCACGTCCGCACGCGGGTACACACACGTCTGTTTATACGCAAGTGCAAACACCTCGGTGCTCACACAACGCGGTGTGTACATAAGTTCTGCGTTTCCACGTGCACAGTGCTTTATACGTGCCAGTGCAAATCAGGTCGCGTTTAGGCGGGATCAAAATTGAAGCGCCGGAGGAGACGCCGGTTATACGCCGCGATTAGGATTAACGGAGCAATTTGCACATCTTTCGAAGTAACTTGCGCGAGAGGAGGGGAAGGGAGAGCTTGAAACTCATCCCGCGCGCAACTTCTGTACTCTCTTCCCTATTTTATTTTTTTTTCATAAAAATAAAAAGACCCGCCGCCATTTTCAGTTACCGAGAAAAAAATCTGACAGGAATTTCTGTTGAACTTTCAGGACGCCTGTTTCGGTATTTTTAACGTACGCTTAAAGCGGAACAAGCGGCGGCTACGTTAGCACTTTAGCAGATAAGATACACACAGGATTAAACGATTTCCACGGTAAGCCCGCCATTTCGCAAGCAGATGTTCCGTTCGCACGGCCCAATCATTAATCGCCCTCCCGCTAATAGCAGAAGGCACTTCAACCCTACTTTCAACCCTGGCCACTAAAATGAGTCCAAAAAGTATTCCCCGATCTCCGACGCGTAAGGCTCACGTGCGAAATCCGACAAGCAGGCGGAACATCCTGCGGTTTAGTCTTACATAGCCCATCGTGTTTGCTTGTCTAAAGTTACCCTTGTCCTTTTTTAGGATAATTACACCGCTCCAGAAACAGAGACGTCTAAAGGCTATTGCTTTTGGATGTGTATGTTTATTTTCAGAGTAATGAAATTTAAAAGAATAATATAATTTTATTTTTGATAAAAATGAAAAAAGGTTCAGCTTATATACATTGAAATATTTAAAATACTTCTTATTTGCGCGATAGACATATTTACAATAATACAAGACACATCAGCTACACGATTACGAGGACGATAATACTATGGAATATTAGTTATAACTCTTGTAGTATAGTTATGTACACCGAGAACTATTTTAGAGTCGGATTATGTCACCTTATTACAAAGTCTACTTACACTAAATATGCACTAATAGGCACTAACTAAAATAGCGCCAAGATAAGCGGCAGGGAAGCTAAGGGGGCATAATTCAACCAGACGCACGGCGTTTCTCGCATCTGTGTCTCGACAATGCGATACAATTCCGCTCGTTTGTATGAAATTGTCGCGGACAATTGTCGCACTGTCTTCGGTTCATCGTGTGCGAAATGGGAGATGAAATTTTTTTTAACGATTTCGCGATACGCTAGCGAACGCACGGTGAAGTGAAACGGAGTGCTGTGCGACGAGGAGATGACTCGTGTGCTCGCACAAGCGCTCGACTCCACGAACTTTACAGATGTAGCGAGTCGCACCTATGAGGCCGAATGGATCTCGTGGCAATTTTTCTATTTCCGACTTTTTCGTCGTGAGCGAGCGACCGAACGATCGGATTTACAAGGGTCCGATATCGATCGCGCGGGATGTCCTAGCACTTCGATAAACCATTTTTCTCCGACGGTCGCTACCGAGGCGGAATAAAGTTACCATGGATATCTTTCCTCCTCCGGTATACGGATATACGTTTCCCCATCCTCGATGCGTCTCGTACTAACGAAAGTACTGATTTTTATTTGACTGCTTTTAGCGTCGTTGCCGTCATTGCGAAATAACGCGCTTCTTCTCGGATTCTCAACCGCAAAATAAAAGAGAGAGAGAGAGAGAGAGAGAGAAAGAAAAAAAGGAAGATAAGGACACTCCCAAAAGGCGGATTATATCGCTGAATCGTCCCTTATCGTTCCGCGAATAGCCACGTGATCGAATTTAGCCGAGATTGGACCGGAACGGGACGGTCGTACCGGGACTTCCGGTAATCCACTTTCCCTTAAACCGCGGACCCCCCTTAAAGCAGGATAAATGGTTAGCGTGGAGAAACCAGAACCCGAAGTAAATTCTCGAGTGTGTGCGCCGTGGATTAACTTTCTACTAACTACTTGCATTACGGGAAACAGTCCTGACAAAATTGGAATATATTTCGCTTCGTGACGTCGTTTAGCGCACTCAAAACTGTCATCGGGAAATTGATACTGAGCAGGAACGGTCCGGTTCCAGAGATAATATTCGCGACGAGAGACTTGTAACTTTGTCAAAGTTCAACGGATTACAATTTTCTCTCTCTTGAAAACGCCAATTGGATTTAACTAAATTATCATACCTATTTTTGCGAGTTTGTTATAGTCATAAATTCGCAGAAACAAAGCATATTTTTGAGCAGCCAAATAGAGATGAATGTTAATTAACCTCAATTTTCCTTGCTAAAAGCTTTTATACATTTTCACATAAATTTATAAATCAGAGGTTGATTTAGCTAGACGAATATGAACGATTTGATTAGCGTCGATCAATATACTCGAATTCTTTAGGTGTTCGGTGCATCATTCAAGTACATATTTCAAGGCGATCGATGCGGAAGATATCGCGACGAGAAATGAATCGTAACAGTAGCACTTTATATGCGAAATGCAACATGCGCACGAATTTTGCCGACGCGACGCGTCGATTCCGCTTCGGAAATAATTCAAATAAAGAAAGAGAGACACAAAGGAAAGAGGAAGACGGAGCAAGAGAGAGAAAGATGAAAATAGAACTGGATGGAACTTCGCGTTTGCCTCAGTAGTGCGTGTATATACGCACTCTTAAACATCCCGAGAAAAGCACCCGTGATTGCTCACTCGCCGTGATTCCAAGGATGTCGTTTTACGCAACTGGTACCTTTACGATGCTCTTATTTTTTTACGTGGGGATCAAACCCGAGTAAATGTCTTCGACAGATTGATAATATTGCGGTCGCGCGTGCTGCGGATGACAGAAACGCGCTTTGACGGCATCAACCTGGACTCTCCTCTCGTGAAGTTGCGAATTATATAAGTCAACGATAAAATTTGTTAGCTAATTAAATACCTCCCAAGGTAACCTCGTAGCCTTTTCGTAGGATAAAACGTCTCCTAGAGCCACGGAAATTATAAACTCCAATTTTTCTCCGTCCGCGAGTTAAGGAGCTACGGGGTAAGAAGTAAATTTGATTTATACAACTTATTTACAGTTTCTGAATAAAGGATCAAAGTTCTTCGGACAGACTCTTAGGGTAAATTATAACATCCATTCCTTTAGGCCTGCCGGAGGCGCGATACGTCCGGGAATAAAGATCCATTTGACCTACCAATCTCGGATGAGGAATTCGTGAGTGTTCGCAAGTATATTTACGTATTGTCGGTGAGAATGTATCCTGGATCTAGGATAGGGTATAACGTAACATTTAAAGCAGTGTTCACTTAACCGCGTCGCTTTCATTAAGCAACCTCCGACGAGCCTGAGGGATTGAGGAGAGACTCGGCGGATCCCGCCACTAAGGTACACAAAGTACGTAACGCACTTTCTGTGTACGTATGCGGTTGCGGTGTCGTCCTCGCGTTAACAATACGTACGTACTATGGTTCGTGCAGCCGGGAATTAGATCGTTCTACGGCTACACCACATCCGCACCGCGCATCCGCGCCGCGAGCGTACAGGGATATTAAATCCGACTGTGAGGAGGTCGCGACACGGTGAGGATGATTAACACTAATCAATATCGTAACTACATCGCAGGCAGTCAATTGTGGTTTCAATGCAAGAGGACGTCGGGCAAAGACGAATTAACCCATCGAGAGTGCAGCATAGTTCTAAATTAAATCGAAAATAAGATCTTTCTTTAATGTTTATCATTTTATCAATTCATTTGTGTGTCTGACCTACTATTAAAAATTGTATGTGTTAATTTATTTTTACATTACTGCTATTCTACGACAATAGTGTGTTATAGACGAGCAAAATGATGTATCGACAAAAGTTCTTTTGTCTGCGGCATAAATGCTTAATGCTTGTTTAATGATTTTTAGATCACATATTGAAAGCATTGATACAGGAATATAGCGGTTCTAAATTAAAGAAAAAATAACAGATCTTTTTGCAACGTGTTACTGATCTGTTTACGTGTTTGACTTACTGCTAAAAATTTTATGTTAATTTATTTTTGGTGTCTTATAACAATAGCATCACGGGAATAAAATTCGATATCTATAAAAATTCTTCCAAAAATGATGAAGATTTCAGAACACTCGGTTGCTTTTATAAATTCGAGTCTGTCACACGGAACGAATGGTTTTGTTGAAATATCTAAAAATTTGGCCAGATACGAATCTGAAAATAATTTTTGTTGGACTATTAAAATAATTATGTAGGACGCCCAAAATATTTACTGGAATATCAAAACTTTTTGTAGCATTATCATAATGTTTGAGGGTCCTACGTAGTTACTTTTGATAGTCTAACAAAATTATTTTCAGATCTGTATCTGGCTAAATTTTTAGATATTTCAGCAAAACCGTTCTTTCCGTGCAGATACGCGATTTTTAAATCACATATTGAAAGCATCGATACAAGAATGTAGCGGTTCTAAATTAAACTGAAAACAACAAAATTTTTTATTGATTCATTTATGTGTCTAACCTACTGTTAAAAATTTCATATGTTAATTAATTTTTATATCATTGATATTCTATGACAATAGCGTATTACAGAAATAAAATTATGTATCGATAAAAATTCTTTTGAAAATAATAAAAATATCAAAGTGCTCGATTACCGCAATTAAAGCAGCGGCTGCTTTTACAAATTCTGCGGCATAAATATTAGGTACGCGATTTTTAAATCATATGTTGAAAGCATTGATACAGAAATGTAGCGGTTCTAAATTAAATTAAAAATAATAGATTTTTTGCAATGTGTTATCGATTTGTTTATGTATCTGATCTACAGTTAAAAATTTTATGTTAATTTATCTTTGCATCATTGCTGTCCTATGATAGTAACATATTAGGGGAATAAAATTACATATTGATAAAAGTTCTTTCAAAAATAATGATAAAATAAAGATATTAGAGTGGTTGATTACAGTCATAATTAAAGCGGCTGTTTCTACAAATTCAAGTCTGCGGCATAAATGCTAGGTACGCGACTTTTACATCGCGCGCGTTGAGAACACCGCGCTAGGGTCTTCGCGGGAGGATCGGGCGAAGAAGAAGGAAGATAAAGCATCGGCGCGGGATACGTATCAGGCCGAGTGCATCGTGGCGAGAAAGCGGCGGAAAATAGAAACGCCGTTATCGCGCCCGGCACCGCCGCGTAGTGTTTTAGTGGCCGATATGTTTCAGCAGCGATTTCCGCGGGTCGATATAACGACCGCGCTCTATCGTGCATTTGCCGTTGCGGCGGCGACCGCGTTCCTAATGATATTCTCCCGAGGTCTTACTCGATGATGCCTTCGTCGACGATGCAAACGCGACGACGAGCGTATGTCGTCGAACGTGTGTAAAAAAAGCGACCCTCCGCTTTTAGCGCGGGGACACTTGTCGCAAAAGCGCGAGGCTTTATTGCGCCACCGGACGGCCGTGAAAAGTTTCCTCTTTTTGCGGAGACCGCCTTTTGTCTCATTTCCTTTTCGCCCCCGCATCGCGATCTCATTCCAAATTCTTCGCAGAGACGGAGGACACGAGGTGTGGCACCCTCGCGTATTGAATCGCGTATTAAACAGAGAGCCGAGTGTTTTGCACGCGAAACTTCGAAAGACCCTCTCCCTTTCTCTTCAGATTAAAATTACACGACTTATCGAAATAATCGAGTTAACTCGTTCGAGTTAAGCTGCGAGAACCTCCTGCTTTTGCTTTATTTTCCGAACGTGCGTAATGCATAAGAATTTCACAGCGCGCCGGCGAGGTTTTCTCGGCGAAAATCCAGATAAAATAAAAAAACTTCGCCGATGTAAACTCGCAGGGTTGTAAGTTCCCTGCGTTCCGCGTTAACTTCCCCGGCGCCCGTACCCGGGGATACAAAAATTCAAGTTATGCAATATACTCCGGGGCTCGCGGCTTAAGGAACTTTTTGCTAGGCACCATACGGAAAGTCCACGTTCGATGAGTTACGGTCCATTTAGCAAAACTGTTTACGCTAACTTCACCGAAACTAAGAACATAAGCGGAATTCTACGAGGCAAAGAAGTCACCCCCTCTTTACTAGGGCCGCTGCAATTTTTTCCCCTTGTCCTCTCTTAAGTCTTCTGTGGTGATCAGAGGCGAGATCGCGAAAGTTGTGCGAATTGAAAGCGCGGACCCCATTCATTTCCAGGTTCAAAAGAAAATTATTCACTCGCGCGCGCGCGCGGTTTTACTGGATACGCTCGAACAAACAGGCGGAGTAAAAATATCTATTCCGAACATCAGAGTTGTTCGAAATAAATGCCGCGGATATAGGGAATGAAAGGATCGTAAATTTCGCGAGTGTCGCGCGCGCGCGAACTTAAGCTTTCTTCGAGGCGGCCGGGAGACGCGCCGTAGTAGTTGAGAACTCGAATCCATCGATCAGAGCCACTCCTCGCCGGGGGTTACCTGGATCAAGGTGAAGCGTCCTCGAGAAGGAAAAAGTGGCAGCCCCTTTCCTACTGAGAATTTCTCGACGGGGTGAGAAGTGGAACGTAAAACTTGGCGGGGCGAGGAAGGAGGAAACTGACTCAAGTGAAGTGGAACATCTTCCCTGCTCCTTTCCTCGGCGATACTTCCCTTAACGAAGTACATTCCGATTTCCGCTCTAGAGACACTAGAGAATGTGAAAGAAAGAGAAGAAGAAAATTGTAATATATTAAAGAAAAATTTGCATTTATATTTGCCTGTCGTAAGTAACGCAGCAAAGATCCTTTGCGTAACTGCGAATATGATACGTTGTACGCCATGTAACATGTGGAATATGTTACTCGGTTTAATCACATACTGGCGCTATCAGCAGTCACGCGAGCTATACCCCGTTGTGAATATGTATAGGTAACGTGTAAATATGTAACGCGCGAGGGGGATGCTTCGAAGCTAGAAAGCCGGCGGATTAAGTAAATATTCGCGGGTATTGTCGGATGAAGTTCGAGGCGCAAGCATCGTCGACAGATAGCGAACAGCGGCCACGTATAAACTTCGCGGAGTCCATAAACTCGGATAGAAACTGCCAAACGTATTCTCACCGGCACGCCAGCCAGTCCTCCTCTCTATCTTCGCCAAGCCTCTCTCCGCCTGCCGACTTTAATAAAAGACGAAACACTGTGCGAGCGCGCGCGCGCGAAAAAATTCCAGGGGTCGTTAGCACGTAGTACACGTGTACGCGAGAAGGAGTCAGCCCTCGGAAACTTTCCCCGCGACGACATAATCCCCGTAACGCGGAAGAGTCCATGGAACTTATTACAATATCAGATTTTTCACGAGGGGTCGGGAAACCACCGTCTCGTCGACGGAGAGTTACACGCCCCTTGTATTTTACAACCAATCTGCATTTTCGTCGCGTCGGTCACGGCAATAAGGAGAGATTCGTCGGAAACGCTCCAACGACGTAGTAACGCGCGAGTGTAAAAAAAAAACAAAAGCGAGATTAATTTCTTAAATGGTCGGCGCCCGTCGTCCGTTTACCCTCGTTAAATTTTATTATGTAAAGCAGCCCGCTCGTAACTACTCGGATACCATTCCGCGTGAAATATTTCGCGGATGAAGTACGGGAGCGGCCGCGAAAACTTCTTTATGCTCCCGACGTGGTCCTTTAAATTCAGCTGCGAGACGATAGGACGATGAGAGAATTACGAGGAGAGGTCGGGAAGCTCTCTCACAATTGGCAGGCGGACCGATGTTCCGGCGGTCTCTCCTCCGCGAGTTCTTTGGCCGGATGCCGTTTATATCGTCGGATCAATGGGATCGAAATAAGATGGATACAGGACCGGGTACTCGGGCGCTCTTTCACCTCATCCTCCTTTCTCTCTTGACTACAGGGCTGGGGAGGGAAGAGAATGAGCTCTCTTATCTTTCTCTCCTCACGAGAACAGATGTAGGGCAGACGGTCAGCCAACCAGAATTCCCCATCGAATACATAAAACATACCCGAGCGCCGGTACCGGACCGTGGACGCGCTCGTTTCGTTACGTATGAATGTACTTAAGTAAATGCGGTAGGCGCGCGAGTACAGGTTTCGGTACTCGAGCAATGAGAACAGACATAAGCCTCCTCAGTATTTGTACAGAAAATTTTTCAAACGTCTGCAACGATGTGGAGATGTAATTTCTGATATTTTCTTTTTATAAGACCAAAAACAGCGTACCAGAGAGATTCGACAGAATTGTTTTCCTCGAATCGTGCGTAATAATTACGAATCACGGCGGTTTATCGACCAACGTTCGTAACAATAAACCGGCATAGGCGCACCAGCGCGAATTAGCGTCGGTCTGGTCGTGGAAATTCGGGGAGTGATTTTGCCTCATGAATTTCAATGCGCGACCGGTAGTGCTAGATTAAGATCGGCCGAAATCGGCGGTCGGAATCAACCAAATTGCTAGACTTCGAACAATTTGCTTATTTATGTAGTCTGATAGAATTGCAATGTAATGATATCTGCAATGCGTTAGTATTTGCTGCTGCAAGACACATTCGATTTACTACTCCATGCATTGAGAAAAAAAATTTGTTGAAAAACTAAAATATTTAGTCCGATACGTTCAACTAAAACATTAGTTGGTTTAACTGAACATTAGTTGAATTAACTAATTCTTGATTAAAAAAATGAACTATATTTTTTAATTCAACTAATGTTCAGTTAAACCAACTAATGTTTTAGTTGAACGTACACTGTTAATTCCTTTGGTTAATTTTTAACTATTCTATAGGTCGCCACTGCTCCTATCCAATACGTCGTCACTTTAACTAAAACATTGGTTAACATTTAACCATGTATGTGTCAAAATGACTACATTTGTCGTTAATTTAACTAAAACAAGGTGTCGAAATTAACAATATATTGAGTAGGAGCAGTGGCGACCTATAGAATAGTTAAAAATGACCCAAAGGAATTGTATATCGGACTAAATATTTTAGTTTTTTCAACAAATTTTTTTTCTCAGTGTGCTACACTGCTATTAAGGATGTTCAGGCATTACGACTAAAATGATGAAAACTCGCTGAAACTAATTGGATTCTGTAGATTTCATCATAAAAAAAATTCTGTCAAGCTGCTTAGGAAAAGCTTGTTACTGAAAAAATTAAATAATAAAATTACACGTAGTCTTATGGAAAATGGGGGAAAAATTATTATATCTCAGTGAAAAATGATGAAAAAAATATGAAATTTTGCAAGCAGAACGA
>NJRQ01000062.1:310533-357376 GCA_003063805.1 Aphaenogaster ashmeadi | reverse complement strand
GCCTGAACATCCTTAATCGCATATTACGCATAAATAGGAGTTGTGTAACGTATCACATAAGCTAACGTATTATTCGAAAAGAACTAATCCAGAAAATAAAATTATTGTTTGGAAAGACACTCGAAAAGAACTTGATTCAAGTGCCGCGCGAGATCTGTTACGACGATCGTCGAAACAACGATAGACCGTTCAAGCCGGCACTCTTCCACGTAGGCACGTTGCAGACATTAATTACGGAATATTCTCTGGGAAAATCGAAGGCGCACAAGTGCCCGTTGGATGTTGTATAAACAACAGCGTGAGCGAGAGCACTTGGCTGCATCCCCGAGAGAACTTTCTGTGCGTCGCGCCGTAATAGCTCTATTTATTGCAATAATAACTGCTACCACCTACGTACGAGTACCTTCTTGCTAACATGCAGGCACGGGGAAGGGTAAGAGACGGGTGGAATATCGGAACAATCCTCTTATCTGCAGAAACGCGCGCGCGCGCACGATGGTATTCGGCCCCGTTAGTACACGGCCGAAATACGAGAAAGGTCGATGATACTCCGCGCTACGATCCGTATTTGTACTTCGTAATTGCGCGATCGATCCTTATAGAGGCCCGTAATAGCGGCCTCGTGTCGCCCATATATCAACGCTACGTGTCTAAGTAAGCAATCGAGGATCACGGGTTTGACCGACGACGCGGCGGCGGTCGCGACGGGATATCCTGCCTGCACGAAAGGTAACTCGAGACAACGTTTGAGGATAATTTGATTGATTGGCGACGCGCACGCACGGGGGATGCGAACCGGGGACGCGACCCAGGATACGACGGCGCGGAGGGATAGGACGAGAGGCGTTCGCGCGTTGCGACAGCGTCGCCGTTGATTCCCGCGACGAGCTAACTAAGTAGCGCTCCGTTTCCATTCGGGTTTTCACGCGGGGATTCTCCACTCGTCAGTTTCATTTTTCCGACGATTCAGACGTTCGGTCGACGCGAAATATATCGAGAGAGACGAGGAGTGCGCTCGAGTCCTCTGCGTCCCCCCCCCTCTCCTACCCCTCGTCGCCGTAATTGAATGCGCGTTGATTGATGGCTGTTTTAAACAAAAGCAAAACGTTATAACTATCATATCGGGAGAGCGGACAGGTGAAAAAAAGAGGAGCCTTGCTGTACACAAGCGAACGATCGACTCGCGTTCCGGATTGAAGGGGCGGCGTTCGATCCGGGCGAGAAAAAAAGGGAAAAAAACAAAAAAAAAAAGAGCGAGTCGATGTCGACACGAGTACCTTCTTGCGCTACGACGTTACTCGTGAGTTAAGGTGTAAGAATAAGCGCAAAATTATTTATGACCGCGTAAATAATTGCTGAGTAATAATGCTCCAGTTGTAGGTTTAATCTTTCATGGAATATCTTGGGAGACGGCGATATTTTTATACCTTTGACTCGCCCCCTCCCCCATCCACACTTTCGAAGGAAAGATTGCGAGAAGTAGATAAGAATATATTGGGCGAAACCTATTTTCCCATCGGGCAGTGATATAAGTTAATGCATGGTTAATGCGGTAATTTTAACCCCTTTAATAATAAGCCTTTAATAATAATCTTTATCGATCGTTATTATATAACGTCGTCGCGCTATTTTGCCGTCAAAAAATCACGCAATTCACTGGTCACCACGAAACAGTCGGACGAGGTGTGTGTTACGTACGTTTACGTATGTACATAACACACATCTCGTCTGACTGTTTCGTTTTTACCTTCCGCCTCGATACGACTCTCGACGCCAGAACTCCTAGAATTCTCTCTTTCCGGGAAACTGCCGATTCTTATCCGAATGAGGGTGGATTATGGCCACCATTTCGCCGCGCACGGGCCATAAGGCATCGGCGAACTATCACGTGGCATTTATTAAAGCGTTATGACACGCTTTATTGCGCCACCGCGATCGTCCCTGATTTTTATTGTCGATTTATACTGCCCACTGTATGCAAATGGTCTGAACGTGTTGTCGAATCTGTGGAGATTCTTGTGAACCGAGATTGCCGTGGCGAGAAGCATCGAGTAGCATCGCTGCCACTGCAATAATTCTCCCCGAAGTCAGAAATTAATGCGCCAATTAACCGCGCGCTCTCTCATTATTTCGCTATCGAATGCCGATCGATGAAAAACTCAGGCCCCGGCAAAGTATCGTTAAAGGCGAAGCGCGGTGTCGTTATCCACAAATTACTGAACATCGTACGCAGCGCACGCTCTCTCTTCTCGAGACTACTAAAGTGATATTAAAACTTTTTTATTTATAGATTTTCACAGTAAATCGCCCTCGCCCACCTACGTGTTCGAATTAACATTTTACAACTTCGGTAGGTGGTTTCGATCCTCGAGTTTGAAAAATGTTGGTGGAAATAAAAAAAGAAGCGCGTCAGAGTTGTTTTCCCTCGTTCCGTGAATTCGCCAAGTTCCCCGAGAATCGACGAACGAGGGAGCCGTGAGAAATTCTTTGCGAGCAATATATTTCGGAACTACGGAGCGCGCCTTGTCGGCGCATTGTCGTCCGTTCATCGATCCCTTCGACAGAAATTGGGCTAACCGGCCAGTCGTGACGTAATCCAGCAACCTTGATTATTCCTTGTTCCCGGGCAATTATTCGTGCAATGGCTTCTTCTCCCTCTACGCCCCCCGGTCATTTCCGCATCCCTCCGCGCCACGTCTCGTCTTATTATATGCGGCGCAACCATGATTCAGGTAACGACCACGTGCCGTGCTCTCGTTAATTCCCGCTGATCGTGACACGTGGAATCGTTAACGAAGCAGACGCGGACAGTCCACGATATTCATTTGTCACCGTAGCTGTAAACAAGGCTGAAGGCGCACGTGCTTTTTGCGAAATCGGGCTTCGTATTACGGGAGAGTCCTTGTGGCAATTTCAGACACGCGAGGGTAATGACATCCTCCTCTGTGCCAAATTATCGCCATGATACCGGACGTGAGTCGAAATAATTGCGCACTTTCTCTTCTTTTTAGATTGGTTTATTTTTAACATTACATCATATGTATTATATCATATATATATATACAATATACGTATATATATATATATATATATATATATATATATATATATATGATATAATACAGGGTGTCTGAGACCATCCGTACACCCCTTTTAAAATGAAGGGAAGAGGTTTTTTTATCAAAAATCTCAAAAATTTTGATAAGTAAATCGGATACGCTCTATCGAATGGTGATATTTTTATCTTTCGGTATTGACCGGAAATGAGCTATCTGAATCGGAAATCGAATTTTTTAAATGGAACATGGCACTTTTTGTAATCATTACATGCCGATAAGATTCTTCAAGCAACCAATTCCTTCCAAAGCAGAGTAGATACTTGTATCGCAGAGAACAGTGCCCATTTTAAATACTTTGTTTGAACAAACATTCACTCACCGAGAAACGCAGTTAAAATTTATTTTTTCGTCACTTTCAAGATCATTTCAAGATCAATGAAGACATTTTCAGAAAAAATGTTTGAGACAAAAGTTTCTTATTTCTTTGCGTGTAATCCGAATCTGTGCCATGTTCCATTTAAAAAATTCGACTTCCGATCCAGATGGCTCATTTCCGGTCAGTATCGGAAAATGAAAATATCACCATTTGATAGACCGTACCCGATTTACTTATCAAAATTTCTTTATAAAAACCACTTCCTTTTATTTTAAAAGGATGTGTATGTGGTCTCTATAGGGGAACCCGGGGCATAACGGGAACGCTAAGGTTTATACAAGTTTACAACATATTAAAAATAAATAAATGAACTTCGTTTGGCACTAAAATATTCTTTAAAATATTCACTATAAGGAAAATACAAGTTTTACTACAAAAGAATAGTTTGAAAGGACGAAATTATTGTTTTTCGAAAACGTGAGTTAACCTTAGTATGGATTTTATGCGGGGCATAATGGGATACCTTATGTGAAACTTGTTAATTTCTCAAATATTAATGTCCAAAACTTCTTAGAAATGATTCTTTACAACACGCAATATATGTAAAAATGTATTATTACACTTTCAATTAATAATAATTATTTATTAATAATGATTACACTTTTCTTATTATAGTATACTTACATTTTTCTCATTAAAATACAAATAAATATTATTACAATATAGGTAAATGAAAATCAAAATGTGGTGTAATAATTTTTGGTACAATATATTGCACAACATAACATATATACTGATATATTATATGAAAAGGAAAAATAAAACGAATGTCCCGTTATGCCTTGAAATGTATAAGTTTACTTTAGGTGATATAAATCATCACAGACAATCGATGTTTGCACAGACACTTTACTAAATTGACAAGAAAAGATTATTTAATAACGTAAATATACTTACGGTAATAAAAAATAGAATTTTATCTTTGCTTACCATATGTGGCCTCTTGTCTACAATGCGTATTTAAGGCGTTAAGATTTAAGAAATTGACCAATCGCAGTCGTTTATTCTCCTCATATACGACTGTGATTGGTCAATTTCTTCAATCTTAACGCCTTAAATACGCATTGTAGACAAGGGGTAAATGTCTCAAAGAAACTGTAACTCAGTCGCGGAGAGCATAGCGAACGCATTAAATAATTTCTAGCATCTTTCAGCTAAAATTAATATGGAAACTGATAACAGCACGCGGGTAGGGACATCTAAGAGTAATAATTTCCATACATTTCATTATATGGCAGCATCTCTGTAAAGAGATATCGACCATATCCCATTATACCCCCTGGTCCTATTATGCTCCGCCTTCCCCTATATATGTATAATGCTGGATAAAAATATTGGCACAGCACGGTTACTATTGTAAAATGGCCTATATCTCTAAAGAAAATGGCAGTAAAATGTTAACTTTTAGTTTTTGGTTTACATATAATAACATGTTATAAAAATTAACATAAATGCAGGTACACAAGAAATTAAAAACGTTTCCCGAGAACGTTTCATCCTTAAACAAAACTATTGGTACAATTAACAAATTATGTGTATTCATATTGGTAACAAACATAAAAGAAGTAATTATAAAAAAGGATTATCAACTCTAAATACTAATTGCTTTTTTATAGAGCTTTTCTTCATTATTACAGTTAAATGTCCCAATATTTTTGTTCAAAGATAGAATGCTCTTAAAAAAGGTTATTTTTCTTTTGTGACTACGTTGATTTATATCAATTTATATAATGTACTATTAACAATTAATATAATCAACAATACATATAATCAATTTTTCCATATCTATCTCTCTTCTTCTTTCGTTTCTTCTGATAAACATATTACCTGCATTCAATTGGAAAAAATAAAACTTTTATTTAAAAACCGGTCATTTTTGACCGGTTCGATAGAAATAGGTATGTATATATAAATTGTCGGTAGCTCTAATGTTAAATGTAAAGCATAAAATAAAAATTTTTACAAAAATAAACGGTATGCTGCTATTTCCTTTGAAAATATTTTATGATAGCAACCGCACCAATGTGCTAATACTTTTGTCCAGCACTGTATAATTCAATATCCGGTCGACATCTCGTTATCGAAATTAGAGCTCGGTATAGTAAGAACCGATTTTCTGTGGGTATCCGCACATCATATCCGGGCAGGCGTGTCACACATTTTGGTCTCTGCTTATGTATTCATAGATATAAATTCTATGAATAGATAAATAGAGTCGTTCGGAAGAGACAATGTATCGTTAATCGATCGACTACGCAAATTTACAAACACGTAAATTATTCAGCTACCCATTTGTCTATCCGAAGGACCAAATTGACCTTACATTGATAAATAGAAGCTAATTTGTGTGATCACAATAACGTTATATGTTTGAATTTAATATTGGTACGCGGCGGCGCGGCGGCGCCCCTTAGCGCGCGGGGGATATTGTTTTACTTTCGCATATTGCATCCGCCCACAATGTGTCCGACGTAATAAGCGACTCATATAACGGGCGAAAATAATATTCGCCGGGTATAAGAGAGCCGTTTAGCTCTTCTGTAACGTTCTTATCTCACGCCATCTCGCGGTCCCGGCGAAATTTTCGTATTCCAAATCGCCATGACAATTACGTCGTTAGGCCCATACAGTTCAATTAAGCCTAGTCCGCGACGACGAGACGGCCAATTAGGC
Source organism: Aphaenogaster ashmeadi (assembly GCA_003063805.1). Classification (NCBI taxonomy): domain Eukaryota; kingdom Metazoa; phylum Arthropoda; class Insecta; order Hymenoptera; family Formicidae; genus Aphaenogaster; species Aphaenogaster ashmeadi. The sequence continues at coordinate 351,208 of NJRQ01000062.1, read as the reverse complement.
GCCCGAGGATTTAATTGCGTCGGCGCACACCACTCAAATCGGACGGACACCAGCAGCAGCAGCAGCTACGATGAATGAGACGCGGCATTTTCGTGGACGTGTGTGTGTGCACCTCCAGCCCGGGATAGGACGCGACCGCTCGTTATTGTCAAACAATATCCCGACGGTTATCATCGTGCGTGCGAACGCGTCCTACATCGGCGAATTTGAGCCGCCACGTACGACCACACGTAGCCCCTTATCACTCGCGCCTGTCCATCACGCGAGAGCACAATTTCCTGCGACTCCTCCTGAACTATCTCAGCGCGATACGAAAAAAAGAAATATAGTCTAAATTACTCTCTGCGAGGCGTGAGACGAAGTGGAAGTTTTCGGTTTGCCCCGTATATACGCCGAATACTAATGATACCGACGAGCCGTCGCCTCTCCGGCATAGACCCCGGCCGTTTATCCCCCTTCAGGCTGCTCCTCTGTTCGTGGCCCCGTGCAACCGCCAGCGCGTCTATTCTCAACGGCGCCCCAGGTCGTAATTAGTTTGTGGCTTCGCTCAGGTCCGTCATCCCCCTTGCATTCGTCCGGCGAAAGGGGATGACGCAGGCTGGTTCGTCGGCTGACAGGCTGGGTGGCTGGTTGGCTGGCTGCCTGACCGAGAGAGAGAAAGAGGTTGAGATAGAGAGAGAGAGAGAGAGCTAAGGCGGTTCAGCACGTGGGGAAGATTGCGAACGAGCTCGAGGACCGTAAGTTTGACGTCGTTTCGCTTAAACTTTACGTTCGCGGGAATTGCCATTAGAAATTAATGAGCGGGCCGGTGATCGACGCTATAAATATCGACGGAACGAATTTCTCGCGGAGCAAACAACGCACGGCCAACGATCTCGTAAAAATCCGATCGTGTGCGGGCGGCGAACGTGGCGATATAAACGTTTCGCCGAGATAGCGCCGATCTCGTGCACGTCGGAGATCCCGCGATGATGTAGAAACGAAACGCCGCCCCTCGCGCGACGCTCGTGGCGAATATTCACTGTGCGTTACGCGAACGGTGAAAGATTAAAAACGGCAGGCGCGAAGCATCCGTGTAAAAGGGGCGGCCGCGAGCGGGCGTCAGAAGCAGGCGAGGTTCGGCGAGTAAAAGAACGCTGACAAGACGAATGGCCCGTTCCACGGGGCAGGACGTGACGTTTAGAGGCTGCTTTTTGGCGTTTCACGCGTATATAAACTTACAACGGATGATAATTTTCCCGGGGAAAATAAATCTTGCCCGAGTATAAAATTACCTTCTCGCGCGCAAAAGATAAGTACTATCTGTAACGCCCCCATTCAGCTGTGAAAAAAGATAAATGATGCGAGATGATATATTAGGGGGGGTATTCGAGCGCGATTTCGTCTTCGGACCCGCGGAACGTCTCTATATTTTCGAGGGAATGGATATTAAAACTTCTGAACCTATTCCGCCCGCTTCCCCTGCTGCCGGATTCCGCGGGGGAAGGTTGCAACCCCCGGCGTCGGTCCACGTCGGCGAAAACGTCGGCGAATCGAACAAAAGTATCCCCGGATACCGGCGGTGTCCCCCTGGGGAAACGCGGGTAAATTGATTCCGAAATGCAACGGCATTCCGTTATCCCATGCGCGCACTTCTTCTTTCGTTGCCCCCGCGATGGTATCCCGTCGACTCTTCCGCTCCGACTCGCCCCGTGCGAATGCGCGGAACGAGAGATGGGCCCTTGGAACTTGGTGGATTCTCGCGGGGAAATTCCGCGCGCAGATCTAACGATTACATCCTACACCACCTATCTCTACCTATCTCCATCTATTTCTACACACGGAGAGACCGGCTCGCGCGAGTTGTGATATGCGACCGTGCGACACACAGCCATCTCCGGCGGCGATCTAGAGGCTTTCCCCTGCTTCTGCCTTTCCTCTCCTCCGCCCTTCCTAAGCGCAAAACAGGATGAAACTTTCCCGTCCTGGGAACGAGAGCGACGCGGAGGAAGCGGACGGGAGAGAGATAGGGAGAGAGAGAGAGAGAGAAAGAGAGGTCGAAGGTGCGGGGGCTAAAGGGTAAAGGGAGGCGACGGCGGAGTTTGGCGAGCGAAGGAAAGAGCCGGGGGTGGAGCCGGCTCCGGTACGGGGTTATATTCATAGCGACAGCGCCAGATGTGCAGTAACGGGGCGCCTGGACGTTGAACGTCTCGCCGCTCCTCCAGAAGGACGATATTTATCGTACCCTCGGACCACGTTGCTCGTACCTCGACTCGGCTCTATGCAGCTGCGAGGTACCTGCAATCACGTCGCGTTCATCCCGTACGACGCGATCTCGCTCGCCATCCGTCTCTTGGCAGGGGTCTCACGAAACTCCCGGGTGGCGATTATTCGCACTGATTTTCGATATCGAGCGAACAGTATCGGAAGGATCGCTCCCTCTCTGTCTCTCTCCATGGCAACGTTGCTACAGACAACGCCACGGCAGCAGGAACTTCGACTCTCCTCCGTAAATGGACGACTATTGTTCCCGGTATTATCGTTGCCGGAGAGAGACCTTTTCAGAGAGACACGGGGAGCGGCGAGTCTCAGGTCTCGGTTTTGAAAAGCTCCCGAATGGAATACGGTACTAACCACCTCTTTCCCAACCCTCCTCCGCCCCCGTAAGGATAAAACTTGTCGCCGAAATAGTCGCTCAAAACATCCCCCGCAGAAGGAAAGCTGCAGTTGTATGCAGTTACAGTTTCTGTCGTCTTTTTGCACTGAAAACTATTTCGGGGCAAAATGCGAAAGACAGAGAGAGAGAGAGAGAGAGAGAGAGAGAGAGAGAGAGAGAGAGAGAGAGAGAGAGAGAGCTTTAAAAGCTTTCGAAAAGCAGGTACTTTTTCCGAGACACGTGTTTATATCAACTATTTTCATTTGGTTTAAAGAGATAAAAGTATTTAGCCGCGGACCCGTTCAACAGACGGGGTGATCCGTATAATGCACGCGCAGCGATGTGTAAAGGTGCGGGAAAATATTTGTTGCGTAATGAGGTAGTTATGAAAGAATAATTGGGAGAGCGCGTTCTCTCTCGGTCGCTCATTGCGCACATCGAGGCATATTATCGAATGTATGCGTCCCGGCTCATGTAGGTTAATTTGTTATGCATGTCGAGAAATTAACTCAAATAAATTAACGGTACCTATTTACCGCTGTGTATAGCGCCGATGTAATGACATGAAATGAAACGGCTATTAACGGATAAGTATTGACACACAATTGAGCGATCAATTTACCGTATTATTATACGAGAAATCTTCAACAAAAAAGCTCGCTGCAATTTTGCACGTTGGCACGGTCGGGAGATAACGATGTCGAAAATACACAGGGATGGCGGGGGCGTTAATGAATCGCGATCCGTAGATTTTCCGCCGTGCATAACGACCGGTATTACACGCTCGCTTGATTTCGTACATACGGAGGAAAGACGCGAGATAAATCGATAACGCGACAAATTCGGAACGTGCACGATTACCCGCATACGTGCCTGACTGAAAATTTCCGAATGCCTACCGTGCGAGATTCAATATTAAATTTCCCCGGAATTAGTTCTCGGAAGGGATAATCCTCCGACTGGAGAGATCCGCCGATCTTCAACGTTAACCCTCGGTATTCGCGGAATAGTGCTAATGGGGGTAATCGTCCTGAATAGCGCGAAGCCGACGGCGACGCGGATATTATATTAATATCGATAGAGTCGCGAGCGATCGAACGTTATTCGCCGGTACGTCGAGATTACGCGAGTGTTCGTTTCCGTTTCCGTTTTAAACGACACGCTGATATCCGCCGGAGAATTCGCATTGAGGAAGATTCGCAGAACGAATTACCTCGCAGCGCGGTAGAATTCATTACGGACCGAGCGAGATAATTAAAAGAATACTCGGGGAAACGAATTATTTCATTTACTGACACGCAAAGGAGGGGAATATATCCTGCGTTTGAGAAATATAGTTAGAAATATAATTAAGTAAGGTATCTGCATTTTTTTTTTTTTCAGTCTTTCCATCTCATTCCGCATGTGCGCGTTCGACGTACGCATAGATATGCGAGTCGCGTGCAGTCGCGCGTGAAACGCCCGTAATTGGCACGATCCGCGCGCGATAGCAAGTTTGCATCTCGCGAATGAGATTATTATTAAATCGAGTTCTCCTCAGCGCGGCGGCGGCGCGGCGGTCCGGGACTCGCGTCGTCCCCGTTGCGTTGCAACCAAAGCCGCAAAGGGGTGCAACGATGCCGCACGCATACACGTAGATCGCGGGAGTCTGCCGGATATATATATATATATACGGGAAGAACGAGAAGAAAGTTAGCTTCCCGGGACCGCACTCTGACTCGGCTGAGTCGGCGGTGCCGCTGGCTGCCTCGCAGTTGCGCGACGCAACTCTCCGCTCACTGCGAGTTCTCCCTGTTCTCTCCCGTGCACGTTAGGAAAACGTAGCGCCGTGCAGCGCTTGCATTGGCCGGAGTTATATCGGATTTCCCATCCCCCGCCCCGGGGGCGAAGTTCGCTTCGATGCCCGCGTCGTAAACAAGCCGGACAGACCGCAGCGAACACACGTCGCGCGAAGGGAGGAGCACGGCACCTGCCTGGGGTCGAGGAGGAAACGGAAGGAAACCCGAGGGATGGGAGAGGGTGAGGCCGCGCGATCGGCGAGCACAGAACCGTTTTCACCGGATCCTCTTTTCTCGGATTCTCTCCTCCTTTTCCCTCCCTGGCCGGAGCCGACCCTCCGCCGCCTCCTCCTTACCTCCTCCTTCGTGCGACGACGATCTTGATTGCGGACCCGCGCGCGGTCACGCTGGTTATTGGGCAATTTTCGAGGGGGCATTTTCCGCGAACTACCCCTTCTTACACGTAACCTTTCGCGTCCCGAACGACCGCGAAAGTTACGAGGCGCGACGGCGACGAAAACGTGGAAGGAAGGGAAGTTTAATCGCTAAATGGGTTACTTTCGAAATGTTTAAAGGGCAGGTTAGAAGCAAACGTAACAAGAGATTCGGTCAATTGATAATTGTGCCGTTCGCTAATACGGCGTTGATATCGGGACATTAAGATAATCGGGAAGCCCTCTATTTTGATTAATTATTGAATAACAAATGTATTACGAGTACGATGTTTCGTTGTACTTGTATAAAAAATGCATCGAGTTACTCCACGTCTCCCCTCGTCGACGACGAGGCTTATCGTCAGATCGGCCACGACAGCGATGACAAATGCGAATGTGTTTTTGCGGGGAGGGGAAGGCGGGCGCGTCTATATACGCAGAGCGGTTGTGTAAAGTGGAACGGCGGAAGTGGGAAAATATTGCGGGGGTGCCGGTCACGATGAGAGGGGAATTATTGTCGGACGGACGTAAAACGGGACCAAGAGAGAGGAGAGAGAGAGAGAGAGGGATCGCGGTGGTGGCGCGCGGTCAGTGATCATTATTTAATTCGTTCCGCTGTATCGGAGATGGAGCCATTAATTAACATTATTTATGACGTTAATTCTGCGGCGGGATATCGTTTCCGCGAGATATCGTCGTAACGATATTATTGCTTTCCGCGAGACCGAGTTTTGCGTTTTTGTTTCAGCGCGGCGGAAATTACACGGGGTTAGAGGGGGCGGGGGGTGGAGCGAAAAAATCGTCGGGATGAACTCTCTTCGGTGCTCTCCGGTCTCTTTTTCGCGATAGCTTTGAAATCTTGCTTCCGAATTCTGCACGTTATTTCGTCACAGTCGGCAAAGGATTTTCGGACGGCAAAGAGAGGGTGGGAGAAAGAGGGAATGAGAGGACGGCTTTTCACGTGGCGCGTGTCATTCACCGCGTTTGTTATTTAATAACCGCGCGTTCGCGCTCCCGTTTGGCCGAGCCCTCGTCGAATGACCGAGCACAATGGCGGTATGGACATTTTTAAGAGTGGCGAGGGAATTCACCCGCGCGTGACGTATCCAGCAAAGTTTTAATAATTTCCCGCATACGTCCTCTCCCTCGCGCGTCACGGCGAGTTCTCGCGGGCTTCCTCTCTTCTATTTTCTATTCTTCTCTTTCTCCCTTTTCTTTTTTTCTATTAAGCGGCATAACTTCGTACCGCGCGTGTACCGTAAGATAACGCGTTTTTGCCTACGTTATCTCCACCGGATTGCTAAATTTCGCATTCCGCTGCGCGGGGAACGTTAAATATTATTTCGCGGCCGCGGGTATTGAACGCCGATGAAATATTTTTCTTCGCATCGCTTCGCGAGATCTCGAGCCGCCCGTTTTCCGAAGGCGGCGATTACGCGTCTCCGGATTTTTCTTTTTTCTTCCTATCGCTTCGTTGATCTAATAAAATACAATATCGCGAGCCAGTCAGTTGTAGTACGGTCGAAAGCAATTTTCTCTCGGCCAATACACAGAAAATTGACTTGAAAACTTTGTACACGTATGCTTTTTTTTCTTTTTTAGATAGATAAATGGGAATTCAGACATGTGGAATACGCGCGTCTGTCTCTGCTCTAAAAGGTTCGCTCAATCGCGAATTATATTTCAGGCCGATGTGCTCGCGATTGCGTTGAACTTGAATCGAGATTACATTTCTCGTCACTGCCATGATGAGAATCTCTATCGCTCCGGAAGCGTCTTATTATATCACGCGCCACGCCGCCTTCGATCTGCGAAGTTTTAACGAGAGAATAGCGGTATATTTTCCGAAGTGCTGGTCGTAAACCGGGAGAGCGCTGTAGCCAGGTGGGAGAAATTGCAGTACTAGCAATTTGCGAATATTATGCGAACAAGGGACCCCGAGGACGTTTGCCAACGAGAGAATAAGACGTTCGATTTCGAATCGCCGTCGTCGACGTTTGCTCGGGGCGAAATTACGTTATCAGAGGATTCGGCCGCGATCACAACGAGATCACATCTCGCAATTGTTACGTTATGTACACATACACATATATATAGGGGAAAGTTGCTGAACGCGTATCAGTTGCCTAAATCGTTGCTTCATCAATATTTTATATTATTACTTAATATAAGCAACATTTAGTGATAAAAATACAAAATAAATAAGAAATGAGTAATATAGACAAAAAATTTAGCAGATTACATCTTGTTGCGTGCTAACAACACTTTAAAAAATCAGGTTGATTTTTTATCCATTTATGTAGCTGATAATAATGCAATCATGCAATTTTATTCTGAATTTTTATATTTTTATATTTTATAAAAGAAGGTTTATAAAACATAGAAGTTTATAAAACACAAATGAATTTAAACAAATATAAATATGAAAAGCCCATATTTGTTGCGGCGGATCTTGGTGCCTAATAATAATTATTTTGTGAATATTCCTGCTCATGCGAACTGCGCGCCGCATATTCGTCGGTCTTGAAACACAGTCCTTACATGAAGCCGGAATTCACATATTAAATTGACGAGCAATTTAATTTTTGATGCTCACTAGCATCTATAAGATCCCCCCATCTCCCTATTCCCCGAAAAAACTGTAAAGAACTTATTGCGAAAAATAACACCTCAACCAGGATTCGAACCTGGATCTCCCATCAATCCGTGCGGGCGTCCTACCAATTCGACCTACCAATCGAGGCATGTGGTGATATTTCTAACAAATATAAGTTGGTTGAATATTTCAGGCGACGTATTTTAAACAAATAATATACAATATAATAAGACCGATGATATTAAACAAATATAAATATGAAAATGAATTTATTTTGACAGCTGACACATATAATATCTCGCTATTGAATTGATATTTTGTAATATTATCCGATATTAATTATGCGTATGTAATGTACAAATCAGTTCCGTATAGAAGCAGAAACCATTTGTTAATAAAAATATCATTGCATATTTGTATGATGTTGTTAAGAGGGCCCTCGTGATGACACCTTTACCACTTGTCATATCATCATGCCTGAGCGCGCGAAATATCAGCTCTGTAATTCGTAAACCATAATCGCTGGCAATTGAAAAACTATTATAGCCTCGACATTTTTGTATTAGGATTTTTGTCTCAGAATGTTCCAAAGAATCCGCGAGAATTGACTGTGTGCGCAAGACGGCTACGACGTGCGAGGGAGATGTAAGGTGTACTACATATTTTTGAGAAAATGTGACACCTAAACGTCGCGCCGAGCCGCAAGGGCGACGTGACAGAGGTGAATCACGTCTGATCGAAATGGTATTACAGCATGCGCGGCGTGTGTACGTACGCGTCTTGTCTTCGACAGCTGTCAGGGCGAAAGCCGACTATGGAATGGAATTGACTTTGGTTGGCGAGAACTCTTTCACGGGGAAATTCTTAAGCCCGACATTAAGCGGCGCGGCGACCTCGTTTCGACGGCGCGACGCAACACAACGCGGCGATGGACCGTCGCGCTATTAAAGGGAAAACTCGTTGTCGCGCGAAAACTTGCGCAATTTTCGAAAAAGGGAAAACGTGTTCCTTAGATTCGGTCAACGAGCCAGGTGTAATGAGCGCGACCTGCGAATCGCCGCACCATCAAACAAGTATAGCTGTTCACGCACGTGTACCGCGCGTTTATACCAATTAATGTTGTTTAAAAATCTCCCTTGATATCGCTTCTTCCTTAGCTGTGCGTCGTGTCCTAATTTCGACACCTTATAATTATCGGGTTATCTTAATTATAACATATAATTTGAGATTGTTAGGGATTACTGTTCCAAGACGGAATAATTTCCTCCCTCTTTCCACTTTACACCCTCTATATATAAATCTGCACTAAGAGAAAAAAATGGAAAATAACAATCTCACTATATTTTATAGTGAGTTTTGGGCTCAAACATATTTTTATAGTTTATATAAACATGCAAAATATAGCAGAGTGAGCACAGATTTATAGTCATCATATTTCTTTTGTTATTATTACCATGTGTACAGTAAAGCATGCTAAGAATATAGTTACCTAATATTTGCCAATTGTATTATAAATATTCCAATTGTATTATATAAAATGGTTAATTTCCATTCCATATATTCTATCTTACTATATTTGTACTTTAAATGATTATAATTATTGGTAAAAATTTTACATGGCTCACTTATATTATGCCTATATCGTAATTGTCACCAATATAAATCCAACATAAATGGTAACACTTACTATAAAAATTATATTCCTATATAACTATAATAATCATTTAGGTACTATATCATTATAGTTTCAAATATCATACATTTTTCTCTCAGTGCGCGTCATTCTATATAATTAATATACGTTACGTAAATTGCATCTATAAAAAATATTAGCGTGGGCGCCGATTCCTCTCAGCTGGAACGATGAATCTCCGTGCGGGACGAGAGTCCATAACGGTCCTTAAGCACCTCTAACGGTGTCGATATGTTAAAATAATTTCGCGCAGCCACGACGACTACTCCGCCCGTTCGTCCAGGGGACGAATTTATTTAGCGACGTTTGTCACTGCGCTCGATCGATCCTAGCTTAAGGTAAAGCCCTGCCGTGTGCGCGGAGGAGAGCATTGCTCGCGCTCGCTCGAGATTTATAGTGTTATCGAGCAGAGGTTTCACGGATTTCGTACTCTTCCGAGGCGTCGAGCCGAGTAGTCCCAGGCAAGACCCGATGATACTTTTTGCCACCTTCGCTTTACCGTGACAGCGCCGGCTCGAATTCGACGTCGATTTCCCCATGGGAACCGAAACGAATCGTGTGCCCCGAGTCACGTTTCGATTCTTCGAAAATCTCCAAATGAGCCGTATTAAGAGAAATCTCGTGGTCGCGAGATGAACTCCATTTTGGCGTTATGTTGTCTTACTCTATTTTGCTGCGAATTGGATTAATCTATGGAACATTTGGTAAACTCTGCTTTAAAAATATAACTTCTATTCTGCCTTATTTTGAACACATATCAAAATATCACACATATCACTTGTCCTTTAATTTTTGCTAACTTGTCCTGGACACTGTCATTCTGTTCCATTACTGCAGGTTTGCTTTCATTCGACTTTAAAATGAAATGTTGTCTTGTTGTGAGACAGTTCTATGTTTTGCTACGATATATTCGGATATAACATTGCTCGATGCGCTTCATTATGAAAGCGGTTGTCTGTTTCATAAAAAAACGATATAATAAAAGTTTTGTCAAATTCCAGATGTCTGCAATTTCGATCTTGCATGCATCTTGTATCGTTATTGCTATATCAGGTATTATCATAAAATCATGCATCTCTTGCAGCAAGATATACGTGTAACTCTTTTTAATCAGACAAAATTTTGCCATAGTGTAATGCGATATAGCGTTTCGCTAAAACAAAATTGCCTTAGTTAGATTGGCATGAAATGTACCGATATATTTTACGCACTATAAAAAAATTTATCTTTCCGCAAAACGAGCTTCTATAACATTTGGGATGCAGCGCAACTTTTATTTTTCTCCCGTATATAGAAAAGACTCGTATGCAGAAGTAAAGCGAGATCGATCCCGCTCGACCTAAACTTCCATCCTACTTTTCGGTTTATTTCTCGAAATCCATCGTAACTTGACACAAAACGGAACGCTGCCTCGACGGCGGCATCGCATACTTGGCGAAGGCAGGAAATAAATAATCGGATCTCTCTTCTCTTTGACATGAGACCGACATTCGATAATCGGATATCGCGATGAAAGAGAGAGAGAGTTAGGTAGATAGACAGAAGGGGGAGAAGGAGAGAGACAGAAAGGGGGTGAAGGAGATCGACTCGACCCGATTTCAATGGGGGATAGAAGGCGAAATTAAACGAAAGTCTAAGCTTCGCGTGTCCGTAATTAATTCGTCGATGCAATGTCGATGGCCATATGGAAAGACGGTCCTTGACAGAGCCCGAGAGCAAGGATCTCCTCTTCTTCCACTCTCTTTTGCCTCCCTCGGAACCACTCATTCCGTACTTCTCTCCGCCCTCCTTCCTCGCCTCGCTCCACGGACCGGGGCTCTTTTCCTCACGGACCATCGGCGAAGTTCGTTCGTGGAGTTTAACCAGAGCTCGGCGCTATCGACCTGACGAGCAACCTCGGCGTCTGCGTCGACATCTGCGTCGCGCAGACGCCCCACCGACACGGGCCGGGTTCACCAATCGATTTCAGATTTTCCAGCATAACGAGGCCGACTGCTGCCCAAAAATTCCGCCACATGCATACACGCTGTCTTCCTCAAACGGGCTGTCCATCGCCGCCTGCTCAACACGTCTCCATTGCCGTCTTTCGCGCGGCCGATAAGGGAACGTGTGACTTTTTAACAGATGCCACAAATAGAAAGAGAAACTTGACCTACAGGATTGCTTCTGAAAGATTTACCCGATTGCTGATTAAATGTCTCAATATTTATATCACACGTCGGTTTTTAATCCGTCATGAATCGATAATCTTTCCGGCTTTCAATAATCCTGAAACTTCAATCTCACTTTTTCGAAATTGTTCTTGCATATTTCATTACACGCGTTCAGTATTCCTCCTGTTACACAATCTCAAGTAATTACCACAGTTTCGTTGAAATCAATGTTTTAAATTCTTCCGAAATTGCCGCCGTACCATTCTTCGGGCACATTTAATCGTCGCTTTCCCTCTTTTTCTCTCGCGCGCTTTCAGGCGAGACCTCATATGATAGTAACTATTTGATTGTTGCCAACGAGATGGCTAACCTTTGATCAATTTTTAACAAGTTTGTTTGGAAGCCGGCCGGCCAAAAGTTCCCGCACACACAGAGGTCACTCACCCCTCCTAGTTTCCATACTATTCTCTCTATCATTCTTTATTACCCGCTGTCTCAATATAACCGAAAAATTTGCGAGTGAAAATATTTTATCGAAATAGCTCGAAAAGATCGCGCCGTATGCGTATGCGTAATCGTGCATGTGCAGCTGTAATATATTTGCCGAGAATAAACCTTTGACGCCTCTCGCATTTACTCTGGCCGCTTTGTTTCGTCCTGTTTCCCTGAATACAGTAGAGATGGCCCGATTATGATCAGACGTGCCTCGTATACGCGCCCGCGCGCTCTAACGCCGAAATAAATACCACGCTCTCATTCTAGCGCTCTAAATTCTTGTATCCACGATACTAGAACTTGGTCCAAGTTCTTGGACCGAGAAATTTGTAGTCAATCAATTTGTAGCTTTTACGCGAAAAGCGACAATTTTATTGGCTACACGTTTTTCGGACCGAGAACTTGGATCAAGTTCTAGCATCGTGGACACAAGGCTTAACAATAAGTTGCTTACATGTCTCAAAATAAAATAGTATACCTCGTCCATCGAATAATCGTGGAGATTCGTCGACCTAATTGGAACGCCGGGAATGATGTAGAGAGCAGTGGATTTCAACCGGCGGCGCTTCGATCCGCCTTGTCTTCGGATGCAAATTTCGCGGAATGGAAAGTCATCCGAACGACAATCCGATAGACGGATACGTAAACAACGGACGTGACCGCTCCTCGTAAATACTGACAATTCGTTCTGCTCATTTTCCCTCGGCGGATATCGACGTAGAAGTTCCGGTTTACGATCCATCAGGTTACCTAGACTCTTCCGTTCTACATTCGAGATTTTGCAAGCGTGATGAAGCCGACGTCAATCGAAGCTTCCCTCGAGTACGAAGTGTTCTCTCTCTCTCTCTCTCTCTTTCTCTTCTCCGTTCTTTTATTATTATTCTTCCGCGGAGAGACCCGTTCTTACGCAAATAGAAGTGCGCGCTAATATTACTACCAAAAACCTTATAGCTTCCATTATTCAGGAGACACCTGGGCGCAATCGTTCTCCCTATCCAAGGGACGGCGAGTCCTAATTTCCCAAATCAATCGTTAATTTTTATTGACTCTCCGGAGGCAGGGACTAAAGAATCCAAGGGTTTTCCCGGATCGTGGGGAGGAAGAAAATTCAATTCGATTCGATTAGCGGAACCGGGGAGAACAATCGTGACCGTGCCGCGAATTCTCAAGCGGTCGGATGCTACTCTCGATAATCGTCGTTCTCGACAATCGTGCAGGTTCGTCCGATTTTATTTTCGTTCTTGATGTACAAAAAGGAAACTTCGCGGGTAAAAACCGCTCGATATGTCGAGGAAGTAGTTAGTATTAATTTACGTTCCAGCTCGTAACAAACGAGAAGTAACCCGCCGTCCCGGGCTTCGATTATAAAAGCGTCGGCATTGAGACCATCGCGCCGGAGACTGTCGATATTTCCAATATCACGTTCACGTCGAGTCGATCTGTATTTACACGTCCGCCGCGGTACAATTTGTAAGGCGTAAATTCGCTTAGATCTGTTTGTGACGTGGCACGTCATCAGGCGCGCGCGTCACGCGCCTCCGAAGCTAATCGCCGGAGGGTCGAGCATGCTCGGTTAGCAAATTGGGTTGAATCTAAATCTTGGTTTGCTTTGTGACTCTCTCTCTCTCTCTCTTTCTAAATCTTTAAGAAGAAAAAAAGAGAGTGTATCAATGGCCGGAAAAACAGAAAGCCTCGTCTGTGCCAATAAAAAGGGATCAGCCTCACGAGCAGGAGTCGATCGGAGAGAACTGAAGGGACGAAAAGGGCGGCGCACGTACCGGAGAAAGAAGTGGCACGGACCATTTTTCGGGAGGATTTACCGCTCTCGGATTGTGTATGTGTTCGTGTGTGTGTGCGCACGCCTGTGAATTCGAACAGCTAAATCACCGGAATTTCATTTCTGTCCGCCGGCCGGGGAACATTACCGTTCGTTCTGTCGTCGTTGCGAGGGATTTTGGTTCTGGACCGGCGCTGCTCGCTCAGAATTTCTTCCATTCCTCGGCCGCAAACCACCCTCAGGAATCTGAGGAAGCGGCGTCCTTAATTGGGCGGGAGGAATCGTCAGTAGATATAAATAGCGCCGTCAAAGAAAAAAAGGGACGATTCAAGAGCTTATTAGTTAATTCCAATTGACGCTTAATTGGCCTGTTTTCGTCTTAAGATGCAATGTGATTCAGAACATTACTTTCTAAGAATTATATCAATTTATCCGGTCACGAGATAAATTATATAGTATATTTCCCGGGTGCTGTTTACTGTCAAATTAAGCGAGCGCGTCGCATATACCTATCGTTTGTATCGTGAGAAATACCTCATTGTCAGTTATTGCTTCGGGTTAAAATTGTCGATTACGTGAATGGTACTGATTTCAATAGGCGCAAACGAACGTGCGCAAGCGGCATCTAATTAGGCAATGAATATCGTCGGGGGTCGATCACAGTAGGCAATCTATCCGCGCTAATTCACAATCGCTATTTGATGGAAATCCTAATTAGATCATACGATCATATGCGTTAGCTTAATAGCGGGCTCTATAACAACGAATTCCGAATTTACCGGGCGGCGTGCCGAATGTTCGGCGCCCCTCTCTCTCTCCAGGCGCGAATTACGAGAGCTTTCATCTCACATTTAATAATAAGGATTAACGTTATAGCGACAATAAGCGTGACAGAATGAGCGCAGCGTATATCGATTCACCCCGACAAATTTATTCATCCAATTATTTAGGTGCCTGAAAAGAAAAACGACAGAGACAAATTTTTAGAGATATAAGGTAGATACTTATTATTTACTGTCAGGTATGCTGTACATAATATTTAATTTGTCTTACAAATATTATATAAAATTACAATCGATCACGAAGAAATAGATCTCGCTCACCGTCATTCCCACGCCAGTAATAATACACGACCTTAACACGCCACTGGCGCGAATAACACACTCGGAAGCACACTTACACACCGACAGGCATACCAGTAAAACGAGACAGACTCGTGAACTAAATCGGTAAATCTTCGAACTCGGAAAAAAAAGAAAAAAAAAAGGAAAAGAAAAAAGAAAGAACGCGCGCATACGTGATTAACGCGATTAACGGGGGCCGCATTCGCGCACGTCGAAGAAAGTGCGGCTCTCGACACCTTCTTAATCTCCGTCTAAGTTTTGATCTGTGGACGCTTGTCGCTACGCCGAATCGAAGACCATCGATACGATTCTGCCCCCGTGAGACCGGAAATCGATCGTCTTCCTTCGTCGCGCGAGAAAGGAAGCGAGGAGGTACGGAGATTAACCCCTCTCCTTCCCTTCCTCCCTCTTTACCTTTTACCATCTCTCTTTGTCTTAACGATCCTTGGTAGAGCTCTTCGTCGCGAAACGGCCGTTTCAACGGTCTCGCCATCGCCGTTTACAAGCGCGATCCGACCCTCATCTTCGGCGTGTCCGAGCCAAGGCGCTCCGATCCTCCGCGCGGATTCTTTGACGATCGACGAAGGACGAGGCGCGGGGGGGGGGGGGGGGGACGGTTCTTTGTCCCTCGCGGAAATTATCGTTCCCGGAGACGCGTAGAGATGAATACGCTCGTATGCGCTCGCCGATTGATCCTGAAGTATCGATTTCCGAACAATTACGCGCGATCGCGTAGACTCACGGGGTCACCACACTCCGCGTCGGCGCCGCGTCGATACTCCGGGATGAAAAAAAAAAAAGAGGTAAGCGTCACGCTTCGCAAACCGCCTCTATCGTCCCCGTCGAGGTTTCCCATCGAATCGTCCCTCCCTGCGTACGATCTATTTCACGGCGTCTCACCCACCGGTGATTCTCGGTTATTAGGGTGCGAACGTGATTATTAGCGGTCGAACGTGAAAAAAAGGAAGACGAACGAAAGCTGGGTTAAAAGAGAAGGAGTTTGAAGGGTCGAAACTAAAACCCCTACGAACTGCGAGGAGAAAATCGGTGGCCAACTCGGGGTTCCACCTTCAACGGGAAAGCCGAACGGTTCGCCACGCGCGTGATCGCAGCGCAGATCGTGATCGGTAAAGCGGAGAAAGGAATACCGGGTGAAGATCGCAAGGGATGAACGAGAGAACGGGGGGTGGGGGAGAGAGGAAGAGAGCGAAACCTTTGAGCTATAACGAGTCGAGAAAATGTATTCCGCTTTCTCTCTCCTTGCGCGCGTTTTGTTGTCACGTCACACGCGTGTGTCTCTCTCGAAATTGTTTTCCGTCGCTGTATAAATAAAAGTCTATAATCTCCATCGTGCACGTGATTCGCGTCGTTCCTCGTTCGAGGGTGCCGTCGTGCGAGAAACGACGCTGACGTCCGTTGACCATTTTCGCGAATGCCTACGATACACACACACACACACACACACACGCATGCACACACGCACACATATATATCTTTATATATATATATATATATTTATGTGTATATATATACTTATATTTTCTTTTATATGCATTATTCACACGGGGTACGATATTTATATATATGTATATATACATATATATAATATATCCTTCACGCATACACGCTCGTTCGAAGAAAAATAAATGGTATGTATACATATTATTCCAAGAGGAGTGCGTAGATCTTATTTCTGCAAGCGAAGTCGTATTCGATGTTTTCCTTAGCGGAAATTAAAATCCGAGGTCCGATCGCGCCGAGATATCCAACATTGAAAATTTATAAATAATTGTAACGAACAATTATAACGGATTACGATACCCCCGATAAAATTTTCGCTAAGAAAGATTCGTTTGTTCAAGACGTACTACTAGTGCACAACCCTTCGGGTACACTCTCTGTGGCTACACACATATATAAATATAACGAGCAGGATGTGTGTGCGGTGTCTAACATCTCGTCGCTACGCCCCTAAACAATTTTGATTTAATTTTAATTTAGCTTTAGACGGATTACACAATCAAAAATACACTTTAAGCTTTTAGTAAGGTCGATCTTTTTTTATAAGCACAAAGTATACAAGAAAATATATGTTTTCCGATATAAAACATCCTGTATAGCGATATTCGTGATTCGGCAGACGTCCTGCTCACTGTCGTTCTTAGATTTATGTCAAGATACAAACAGGGAAGAGCATTAATATCGCGACGTCTCAAGGATCATCGAGAACTATACTATCCTCTCCGCTTGCCTCTCTTGCCTCTCTCTTGTGTTGATTTTTTTCTTTCCTTTTAAGAAATCTGCGTCGACCGTGTGACGCGTTTACTTTAACGCTCGAGAGCGCAAGAATCATTCTCATAGTCAATAGTCGATCGTCGATGCTTCGAGCGGCGGAGGAGGAATCGATGCAGCTTCGCATTGGCGAACGGAAATCGAACGCGAGTCGCGCGCACACGCACGCACCGCAGCCGCACGCACGCGGCAGCGAGCGCATATTTTTTTACCTATATTTATAATAAGCGTATTTCGAAAATTCGGCCGAGTAGCGCAGCACCGATCTCGGTTCGGTTCCCACATTCGCGACGCGCGTCAGCGCTCGCCGTTGCCCCGATTCCCGATGACCGAGAAGATCGACATGGACCATGTCGCGATATGGCGTGCTGCTTCGCCGACACGTCCGTGATTCGCGATGAAGCACTCGGCGAAGCAGCGCGGATCAAGAGAGAGAGGACACGAGAGCGTGTGGGGCGGAGGGCAAGAGGAGAGCGCGAGAATTGCCATTGTCGTTGCAGCAGCTGCGGGGGTGTATCGGAAATTGCGACTTTCTGCGGAACGATATTGTCATGAAGAGTTGTTTGCGCGCTGCCCATACGATACTACAACCGATGTACCCTTACGTCTCGGATGCGACGCCCCCCCCCCATCCGCGGCTGCGAAAATCCCGAACGAGAATTCGCGACGACGAGTATATATATTTGGTGTAGGCTCTTAATTACAATTTAATTAGACACGCTGATGGAAACTTTGAGCGTCCCCCGCGGAGAGTGAGAGGCGCGGACTTTATTGCAGTTTCATTGTTCCGAACGGCCGTTCGGGATTTTCGCTCCGTAAAACGGGGAGACGTCGAGGAAAGCTCGTTTCGCGATCGGCATCGCGTTTCCTCCGCTCGCCTCGCGCGAGCGGATCACAAGAGCGAAGCACTTTCCACAGTAAAGAAGCGTATGTGCTTGTGTAGATGATATTTTACATATACAACGATAATTAGTTTCTTTTCTTTTCCTTTTTTCTTTCTTAATCTTACGCGACTAACCCAGCTTCTGTCACATCGAAGTAATCTGCTGATTTACAGTATCTATTATTACAAACGTTCTGTCCACTGTCTAATAAAATTCTCGAAGAATATAGATTGCTCGATTATTATCCACGGGACAGACGCGAGAAATAAATCAACAATCCGATATATCTCGATGTCGTAACAACGGACTAGCCAAAAAAAAAAAAAAAAAAAAATTACGGAGTGAAATCAAACTTCGAGTCAACCGCGTGTGTCGGGGGGAACACTTCAACGAAACAACAAACAGTCGCATATAAAAAGAAAAAAATTTCTCTTAACATACCGCGCGTACCAGTGGTGAGAGACCAGCGCGTTAACACTCGCGATTAATATATATTAACGCAGGACGACACACACTAGAGCCCTTATTCGGTGGACGTAACAAAAATATATAGGTATCCTCTATAGTATATGAAAAAATTTTTTTTCCCGTTAAGATCGTTCCGCTTCGCTTAAAGTCATTTGTGCACCGCGAGCACGATGTCATGGCTTTGTAGATGAGAAAGGTAACGTTACATTTACATAACACTACAATTTACCCCCCACGCAAAGTGAAGACGATTTCATAACGATTTACCTTAGCTACACTTCGTAAAACTTATCGCGATTGTAAAAAGGCAATTTAAAGCCGTCCCGTTTTTCCCGAGACCGTTTAAAACGATCGAGGATCGATTTGACGTGACGATAATCGCTTGGATACTCATCATCGTCGAGTCGATTATTCTTAAAACGAACGTAAACGCGGAGATGGATCTTTGCGAGCTGAGAAAAAAAAGATGCTCTGGAAGAACGAACGATTCTCCTTCTTGCTTCTCTTTTCCTTCCTTTTTCCTTAATTATTCGACTTAATCCTAAAAGTTATCCGGATAAAAGTCGCGCGTGGTCCAGTACTCAAAGACGGGATTCAGTTGAACGGAAAAAGAAGTTTTTTTTACCTCGTCATCGATTGCCGATACTGGAAACTTAAAATATTCACCTGCTGCACAAATGTAACTGTCGATCTAGTCGAGAGAGGACGGAAATATAAGTTTCATTCTTTTAAAGCATACGCGAAGGCAATTAAAAATATAGGGCGCTTCAGTATTAAAAAGCGGACGATGCACGCAAAAAAAAAACCTATTGGATTGACGTAAATACAAGAATGAAAAAATAACTGCGCGTACGAGTCTTTGGTGATTGGATGCAACAGAACGTATGATGTATGCGATCAGAAATAATGGATAAAAAATTTATATAGGTCACGTCCGTAATGATAAATTCTCCATCCATCCACTGTATCTATTATAATTGAAAATATCGTTATATTCGATTGCTAACCGGAGCCGGGGAAGGAAATAAAAGGAAGGACTCAATTCACTGACCAATTCTATCCGGGATCATCATCAAGCGTAACTATTAATTCGCAGGGGAATTCAATTAAGTTCGCGGTACGTAAGTGGGGACCTGATCTGATTATCCTTATTGGATAGAGACTTCTATTACGCGAGATCGAAATCTCTTTCACTTCTTTTCTTTCACATTGTCGATTTTCTCCAATCGCCAGGCTATTGCGCACGAAGTGGCACGGGTTACGAATTCGTACGAACAGACGAAGGAGACAGCGTAGCAAGTCATGAAAAAAGAAATCGATAAAGATCTAAGACACACTGAATAACATACATATATGTATATATATATATTATAAATTAAAACGAAATTTAAAAAAAAATGCAATAAATCCCGAGCGAAGAAGTTTGATTAGTCTCGCGCGCAAATTTGCTATGTACATAAGTACTTGTATGTAATGTGTGCGTCCACTTACATACGCACACATGCCTCTGGGACGCATCTGAGCATGAGAAAAAACCGCGTTAAGTAAAAATCGATTCGGAGAAGAAACTAAAACCGGTAGAGACCCGATAACGACGTGTTATCCCTACAACGAATATCGACAGTAGAAATATAATCTTGTTAAACGTCTCTCGCGTAAATTCAACAATAATAACAGATTATTACGAAATTGTTATATTGCATAATATGTACAAACTACGTTTTGGTTTCCTCTTTCTCTCTTGGTCGTCCCTTAAATTCCTGCGCCTAAACCTAACGCTTTAAATCGGCTATCGTCGTCGGACATCATAACGCAATACAGTAAAAACATCTCGCAGGAATTCAAAGCGGTCGATTATCGATTCTACTCGAACGTGACAAGTAGATCCTTTGGGAAGAGATGGTTTTCAAGTGGCAGATCTACTAACGCTAAACGAATAGTTATAAAGGAACAGCGCATCTACACACCATATATTAGAAAAATTCTCCGTAAAAAAAAAATGTTTACTGAGAATTGCAACACGGTGCAACAATAAATTACATTTTTATGAACGTAAATTTGTAAAAACAAGTAATTCGGTATGACTCCCTCATCACTTTGATATAAGCGGAAATTTCTTAAAATATATATATAAGTATATATATATATTAAGAGCAGTACGCTTTTCTTTAAATACTTTCTAGTTTTTTTTCTGTGCTTTCATCTCTTACATTTAAAATGTGTAAAGCGGCGCGTTAATGTTTCTTTTAGGATCTATAGATGAACGAAACGTTGCGCCTAAATACTTCGACAGTCTTCTCAAAGAAAGGAATGCATTACGAATAAAATCATGCGGCAAAGTTAAAATTTGTGCAGTTTTCTTCTAATTATACATTATACGAAATAGTTTTAGACATCTCTACTGACTTCAATAAGAGAATGGAATTATTTCAGTCGCACAATTAAACTGTTTTTTATGGAGTCAACAAATTACGAGAACTATTTATAATTGCGTTCACTAATGCGTTTCAACACATTAATAAGTGGCTGAAAGGACCAGCAATTAAAGTTGTTGATTCTCTGTCCTAATACAATATTTCGCATCATTTATCGGACTGCTACGACCGTTCAGAATGCACGTTAACGTTATTCGCGGACGCTATTCATACCATTACCATGTCGTCGTCCATATTGATAATCGTCGGAAACGAATTGTCTGCTGAACTTTGCCTTTGAACGGGCTTCTTCCTTACGAGTCCGTCTGTGATTAATAAAAGTAAAAAATCTTTAACCTATAGAAACCTATCTATATCTATATATCTTAGTACTTATCTCAAGCATCTTTGATCATTTGATGATAAAAAATTGTCTACAAAATCAATTACTAAGTGGAACAATAAAATAATTAAATTAAACGCACAATGTATACATCTTTGCCAACAGATAGCTTTATTGGAAAAATTTTTGGCCCAAGTCGCATAATTATCAATTCTTAGAAAGTACTTACCAGCAGAAGATGGGAGAAGATCATCAAGGGATCCATCATCTAAATCCGTGGCTGACAAAAGGAGATCATCATCCGAAGAAGCCCTCGTTAGACTGGGTAGAGTAGACGTCAAGAGAGCCTTTTCCTTCTGGATTTCTTGTATATGATCGACAAGTAGCGCTTCCTCCTCGTCTCCTCGATCTCTATCACGATCCATCGCAGCTGCCCGTCCTGCAGCGCTCGAAGCGGCCACGTTCAACTCCTCTGGGCTGAAGATCTTGGACGATCGTAAACTGGAGAGTCGATGAGTCGCTGTATGACAAGCAGACTCGAGGGTATTTATGTCTGCTAGCGTCGCTCTAACTACTCTCAACTTTTCCTGCACAATCGTTTCGACGCACCGCGTCTGCCTGCCCACATCTTGAAGAGAATCTTGCGCGGGCAATGTTCTGTTCGTTCTGAGGATGCACGGTGCGAAAACGATGGCCAGAGCCGATGGTGACATTCTATTGTCCACTTCGTGTCGCGCTACTCGCGCCAGATGGACAATCAAGCGTTCCATCAGATCATAATTGGGTTTCGGCAATTTCTTCAGTATGGCGAAAAGCGTGCTGATTCGATCGTGCGGATCCGTCAAGTTTGCCGCGTGCAGGAAGTCGTCGTAATACTCGTAAGTCAACAGCGGCTCCGGCATGTCTCTGAAGAAACTCTTCAGCACCGCTGCTAGGACATGCACTTGATAGTTCTCGAAATCCACCTTCTCTAAGTCGCCCTCGTCCATTTTCATTTTGAGTTCTCTCACTTTGGAACTGACGCCGCTCTTTCTGTATATACCCTCGGTATAAAGACCGTGCATCTCGATAGTCGTGATTAATCGATCTACTACGAGTGGTACTTTGCCATCACCACAATCCAACTTATACAACGGTACACCAAATACTTTGCGCGAATTCGTTTCAGACAGCGAACCGTCCTTGCCGCACTCTGCTGATGCTTTCATGTAACACTTTTTGTGGCATGTCAATTTGCAATCTAAAAATAAAATATATTCATTACAATTAATTATAATCGTTAATAAAAAAAGAAAAAATGTAAAAATGAATCTATCGTGCGAATGGATTTACTTACTCTGGCAAACGAGTCCTCTCTCAATAGGCCACATGAAGAAAGACGTGCAGACTTCGCAAGCGGTGGGTATGTTAATAATAGTCAACTGGAACATATGACTGCCATGTCGTATGGGCTCTTCCTGTTTCCGCTTCTTCTCCTTCTTCCGTTTGCTCTTGCTTTGCTTTTCGGGAGCCTCGGTTTTAACCATCGCCATGAATTCATTCATGAAGCCTCTGAATGCATTCACGCCCATCGTTACAGGAAAATCTTCCCTCGTGTTCTCTTGCTTGCAGACAGTTTCCATAACGTGAAGAAAGTTGGCGATCAAATCGGTGTACTTGATGTTGCCTTCTACACCTTGCTGTATGGCGACGCTATACGTGATCACCAGATCATCTTTGAATTTCCTAAGAGCATGCTTGAAAACGCGATCCACCTCGCTCGGTTTCCGTCCCTCCTCTTGACTCTCCATTTTGTAGATCTTCTTGGTGATAAAGTCTTGCATCAGCGCTAACTCCTTGGCGTCGGAAATGATCTTGTCCGTGCTGTCGGAGAAGGCTGAAGTGCCGGTTAGACTGAACTTGGATGTGACCGTTTGTTTCGTAGTATCATATGGTGTGCGCGGTGGTTTTCTATTTTTCCGTCTGTTCGGCGTATTGGCCAATAAGCACGGCATTTTCAGCACTCCGCCGTTTTGGATGCACTTGACATGATACAGCTGCTTGCAGTCAACGCATTTGTAGCCTTGCGTCACAAACGCGTCCATTTTCTCATGACAACACACGCATACGTCGTCCTTCGCGAATCTCGCCACTTTTCGGAAACGATGACCGGCCAAGGTAAACAGATTGTTACCTTTCCATTCGAGAAGATTCATGCCGGGTGCGAGTTTCAGATCGTTCGAGCTGGTATCCTGTCCAATTTTATCCTCGCTTAGGCCCGAAATCTTTGTAGCTGGATCCGAGTTTCTCCTTCGTAGCTCAAGAGTCGTTATCGCGTTGGATCTCATGCGTTTACCGGGTTGCTGTACCTTATATGTAGCTTCATTCTTGTTCATGGGCCAATCCGTAACGGATCGGGAAGTAGTCTCGTGCGGATAATCTTTCCGGGACCATACGTTCGTCGT
This sequence comes from Aphaenogaster ashmeadi, assembly GCA_003063805.1. Taxonomy (NCBI): domain Eukaryota; kingdom Metazoa; phylum Arthropoda; class Insecta; order Hymenoptera; family Formicidae; genus Aphaenogaster; species Aphaenogaster ashmeadi. The sequence continues at coordinate 327,678 of NJRQ01000062.1, read as the reverse complement.
TTTATTCAAATCGCTTTCCTTAATCGTGCCAAGAAGTAGATTTCGCGTTTCCGTGTTAGTTTCGACTACACTCTCGCCCATAGATCGGCAATGAACCTCTCTCGAAGGTCTATTTCGTCTTGCGTTTCTCACTGGCACGTCCGGCTCGTATTTCTCCTTCGAACGCGAGTTCTTCTCCTTCGGGGACGATCCTCTTAATAAAGTGCTCTTCAAAGCGCCATCGTCACTGATGTCCACGACTTTCGTCGCAGTATCTCCCTCCGAGTTTTGTCGTCGCAAGTAGCTAAGATCTTTGACGTTCTTAGTAGATCCGTGCTTGGTTTGATCTCGCTTTGTCGGCGATATCGGAATATTTTCCATTCGCTCGTTAGCTACGTTGTTGTCATTGAGTCCATGTTGTTGTCTGCTGCTCGCCAAACTTTCCATCTGAACGAAGCGATCGCTCGTGTCGAGTTTAACATTATAGTTCGCCGCTTCGTTGGGCTTCTCCTGTCGGGCTTGTTCGAAAACGCTATCCGTCACATTCTTGTAATGAGAAACATTCGAAGAACGGGTAACGGTTGCTTTCTGAGGTACCGACATAAAGTAGTCGCTGTAACTAGCGGGCGAGTAGTCTACTCTACGACGCCAAATGTCTGAATTCGGACTGTGCGTCAGGTTTACATTGGCAGAGTGATATTTCATGTCACGCGAACTGACGAACGGCGGACTCGTGTTGAAAACAGGTGGAGCACTTTGCACGGCGCTCGGTGTCTCGCTTTCGGTCTCACCGTCGCTATATCCCGTCGAGGAACTGTCAGTTCTTCTACTCACTGACGAGAGACGACTGGACGCGTTCATTAGATTTACATTCGATGCGACCGCCGGCGAATGATCACCGCGTTTTGTCCTCGTGCTCGGCACGGGTCTCGAGCCGGAATTCTCTTGCGATTCGGAACTGTTGATGCTGGCTTGAGATTCATAACTCCTCAGACTAGTCAAACTCTCGAGACTACTCTTACGCTCCGCGATCTCGTCGAAATGATATGTTTCCGTATTTTTCAACGCTGCGTCATGTAAAATTCGCTTGTTCGGAGTGACCTTTCGTTTGGAATATGAGATACTCGTATCCAAAGTGCTGTCTCGATATGCGTTATCGCTCCTGTAAAAAGATCGATAAGCTTTTGCAAAAGCCCTAATTGTGAATTTAAAACTTTATACCTACCTTGCTGACGATAGCCGATTTTGAGATTCTACTTTTCGAGGCAATTCGCCATATTCCGTCAGACTTCGATCTTCCGCGAACGATCTATACATTAAAATAAAATAATATAAAGTTATCCATATCGTGTTGTAATATGTACACATTATACTTACTCTTCGCTATCTTTGGCGCACACTTTATCATATATAAGCTCCTTGTATTCTTGAATTTTCTTGACTTCTTGAATTTTGTCTGGTAGAGACCTTTTCCGTTTTTTCAATTCATTAAATCTCTTTCTGGCGTTGTTTCCTCTAACATACGCTTGGAAAGTAGTTACGCAAGACTTTAGTTTTTTAAACCAGCTATGATGTTTGTACACTCTCCAGGCAGTTTGTATGTGTAATGCGGCTTCGGTTCTTGCACGAAGAACCTGAGCTAATCGCTGTGCCGAGACCATTCTCCAGAAAGATTGTATTTGTACAATGGCATTCTTTAATCTAAGGAATTTTCTCCTTTCGAGACAAGCGCGGAACCATTTCTGTATGGTGGTAATGCTCGTTATAATTTGTTGATGGAGTTCAATATCCAATTTGATCTTTTCAGATTCTCTAAGGAAGACCTTGGTAGTACCCAACTGATAATTATCTCTGTTGAGATTGAGAGTCAGTAGGAAGTCCCTCACGTCGGATTGCGAGCTCAGAAGACCCTTAGGAAGCAGCATTCGATAGAGTTGTATAAATTCCTCATATGTTAATCGCACGTTGAAGCCGGCCTGCCTTATTCTGACAGTTTCCAACATGCCTGTATAGCGCAGCTGTCGTTGTACCGTTTCCTCATCAAATTCATTCGGTACTTTATTAGCGTTGCTCTTAATGCATCTGATGAAGAAAGGATTCGCCTGATTCAAGGTATCCATCAGACTGTGCAAACTCTGCTGAAATTGTGCGGAAACGGTCATAGGCTGTTTTCTGGCTTTTCCCGGCCCAGTACCGTAACTCTGAGTTCTTCCTGCGAGTGTCTTTACAGTTTGCAGATTTTTCAGACCTTTCTTGCCGCGTTCTCTCGGCCGAAACGATTTGTTTTTCCTGTAAACATTCTGATGCTAACATTTGTAATATTCGATATTATATGATGTACATTCATTCTCCTGTTATTGTCATTTACCATATCATCATATATATGCAAGTATATGTACAAATAGTATATCACACTTGATAATAGTCTTATATATACACAGGAGAAGGAATTACAATCTAGTCATTCTATTATAACAAGCTTTATATGTATCGAAAATATATAAACTATCTAATATACAAAATATGTCTAATATACAGAATGTGAAATAAGAAATAGTAGAAAATTGATATAAATAGTATAGTAGAAGTAGATATAGTAAGTAGATATAGTAAGAAATATAGCAAGCTTAAGGGTAATATTTAGTTCAATATCATAGGAAATATTTGATAGATGTGTTATGATGATGGTACAAACGAAATATGAATGTAGAATTATATCACTTTTAATTTATAATTATAATAAAACTAATTCATATTGTGTTCTGTCACATTTATATCCTATATTATAAATTATTTACGGTCATAACAATATAATTACAAATACTTTAAATAAGATATATGCAATTTTTGTAAAAATTGTTAGTTTTTTAAGAAACTGTTGTAAGACATTCAGCATGCAGCAATCATCATTAAATATATCAAGAATAACTGCAAGATTGGCGATAAACTATGTCTAATGACAAATGGTTCTATGATGATATATGATGTTTTTTAATTATCAAAAGATGCAGCAGTATGTTGTTGAGAAGTTAAGATAAATGGATAAAGCCACAGTACAATTTTGACTATTAATGGCTTACGAAAATGCTATTACCTACAGAAAGGAAACCCATCACCACCCGGAATTGCTATAGAGCACGTACTAATCTTGGTTTATTATAGCAGTAATTTTTCTTCTGTAGCTTAAATTACATTATTAAATGAGTATCGAATAGATACGTTTTACATACATGACAATCTGATTAGCGCGTTCCATGACGTTTGCTTCGTCTTTTGGAAGCACCCTCTCTAACGGTGTGTGAGTATCTCGTCTGAATTTATTATTACTATGGGACTGGTCTTCCCTGCCCCGTAATATGTAACCACCCTTCGTCGACGTAACGTTTGACGAGTGTTGCGTCTGATTAATGTTTCTAAATTGTGGCCACGATAGACGATTGTTGTTTATATTGTCGTTGTTTTCGGTCTGTATTGAAGATAATGTGGCAGAAGGAGTAGTAGCCGATGGTAAACATACACTGCGTTGCTTCTGATAACTTGGTGGGCGAGTATGTTTGTGTGAACTGAAAAATTTTCTAGTTCTTAATTATTTTGTCGACCGATGATATTACGATTAACTAATTATCGTTTATAAATTATTGGTTATCCATTTTTAATATGCTTTTTTCAGTCGCATATACCGAGCTTCATATATAATGTCCTTTCGTTTCATCGATTGATGAATGATTTGAATATAATAGTAGAAAAAATGAGATGATTGGTATGAACTGTATAAAAGGAAATACAGTTTTGCGTCATAAATCATGCCCAGATACAATAGCAAGAAGAACATTGTAAAATGATGGAATGTATGGGAAATGTCATGAAAATTGCATTCTAGTTATAGCTAACACGAGGAGTGCAAACATAAATCGAAATAAAATCTGTAGACACACACAACTGGAGCAAAAATATATGGATTTACAAATTTACTCAGAATGGATATTTTACGTTTTCCAAATTATTTGTGGCTGAAGTTGATCGTTATTAATATGCTAATATACTTTAATTTGTTGTAAATCCATGGGATGTATCAACAAAATACAACATTTGCGAAAATTACACATACAGTGGATCAAAAGACCACTTACGCAATTCGGTTAATAGTTAGATTGACTGTCGACAACGTCACAAGATGGCTACAAAGGGATAAAAGACATATGGCTAATATAAATATAATAGAGATTCGCCTTAATTTATAAATACCAGAACTTTGTCAGAGCGTGATGCATGTATTATTGACGCACAACGTAGATTCGTACTAGATGAGACAATATACAGATCAAACATATTCAAAAAACAAGCGCAACAAGCACTTTCTTCTTACACAATTCTCAATTTAATACTATATCTTGCTTTGTTATATATAGGTTACAGGTAGAAGCGTTTGGTACTCTTTTATTACCGTTCATATATGAAAAAGTTATTTAATTAGAAAGTTAAAGATTTAAACGTTACCTTATTAAATTCTCGTTGGGTGTCCTGTATCTGTTTTGTACAGATGTCTTGTTTCCATCAACTGAAAGAAAGAATATATTTTTATTAATTTCTTGCATTAATCGACATATTACAGATGTTTAAACAATGTATTGTAATTTAATATATACCTCTACCATGTCTGTGTGCTCGACCGGCTTCTTGAAACGCAAAGTGAGCGCGAAAGAAGGCCCGCAGTATGGCCCATCTGAATACGGCGACCGGATCAGCGCCGACCAATTCCCGCACAAAAGCAAGGGAGGAGTTTTTCAATACACCGACTACGCCATCGGGTCTCATCAAGTCTAGATTCTTTTCTCTCATATTGGAAGCTTGGTACTTAACCGCACCGGCGTAATGACGTACAACAAACGCTGCTTCTCGGCGCTGCGGTGCTTCATAGAACGGATTATCTTTATGCACAGTGTTAAATTTCTGTAGCAACGTTTCGTTTGTCGCACCAGGAAAGCTATAAAATAAAGTTATATATTCGAAACATTTCACAAGCTCGAAAAAGCAATGTACTCAAGCGATAATACTAACTTGCACTGGTCGTCAAGAAGACATAAGAGACCGTTCGGTTTTCCTTCGATGAGATTGAGACATCCGGAGTTGTCGCTGTACCCTATGTCTGTCCATCTAATTCCCTGCTTTCTGTATTCTCGTTGTTCGTATTGGAAAACATGTTGATTAAAGTAATGTTGTAATTGTTCATTCGCATAATTGATACACAATTGCTCGAAACTGTTGCACGTTTTGAAATCTTCAAACCCAAATATGTCTAATACACCTATACTATTGCCTTGATGATCTCTGAGGGTGTCTTTTTTAGAAAGCAGCGCATGATTCACCTAATATAAGCGATATGAATTATTTCACGTGTCGTGCAGTTAATAACCATAATTGTGTTTACATAGAAGGCACTTCTATTACCTGCAGCACAATCCAATCAAATAAAGCTCCATACAGACACTTTGCCATGGCATCGCGTGCCGCAATCGCTTCGGGAAGTCTATAGTTAATAACTAAAGTCTCTCCAGAAGCTCTTGCTCGTTTGGCAGTGAGTGCAGCCAATAGAGTTTCTTGTTTCACTCGGAGAAGCTCCGATATCAATGCAACTACTTCAGGATTTTTAACGCCTACAGCTTCGTCATGATGGTGATACGACTTTCTCGGATGAAACTCAACATTACCTAAATCAAGAATGCAGAGTTATTTTAGTGGCGCATGTGATATGGGTGATTCGGTAATCACCTAGCAAAAGGACTGCGGACAGAACTGCGAAGAGTCGCCTTTGTTTCTCTGCTGTAAAGCCGACCATTTCCATAGACTGTTTTAATCTCGAGAATTCATGTCGTTCGTCGATATTTTCCAGTCCGTAGCAACCGCTTTTGTTTAAGTAATTGTACCGATCACAGCTCTCCAAGTGCAATAGCTGTTTCTCTTGTTCATTCGCGCCAGCCAATAGGTAATAAAATACGTGATAATTCCTTTCATTTCGTCCTTGAGAAACAATTCTCGATTTCTCCAGAAGGTATTTTTGAACCACAGCACTGTAAAATGCATTTAGGTCATTTTTGTTTTACAGTTTATATTTAGTGCGTTTATTACTGTAGAACGTACCCGTGGACCATTCCATTTTCCTTGTAATTTACTTGGATAAATTTTCCAAAGCGACTGCTGTTGTTATTATGAGCTGTCTTTGCATTGCCAAATGCTTCTAGAACAGGTCCAGCGCTGAGTATTGTCTGTTCCACACCGCTGCCATGTGAACCCTTTTGACTGAGTGCTGTTAAATGATGCAATAAGAAATTCGTTGATTCCGTTTTACCGGAACCGCTTTCACCACTAATAACGATACACTGATTCTTCTTTTCCTTAAGCATACAATGATAAGCTGCATCGGCTATGGCAAATATATGAGGAGGTATGTCTGGACCCAATCTTCTGTTTTGATATAATTTTACATATTTCGGATTGTAGATAGGGTAGAATTTGAATGGATTCAAGGCAATTAGTATGCTGCCAACATAAGTATATATATTGCCAGCCAAAAACCTTGCCCTCAAATTATCCAACAGAGTTTGCTCATTCAGATCTGGAAGCTGACACAGATCTGGGTATTCTTTGTCACGTGGTTGATAAAGGAATCTATTAAAATAGTCCTTTAGGAGTTGAGGATCCATAGGAAATCTACTGTCAGACCATAAATAGTCTGGTTGCTTTTTTCGTAAGTAAAATCTAAAAAATCAAGAATAAAAATTGTTTTGTGAGAAATCATCTTAAATTAAGCGATTAATAATAAGACGTAATTATTATATCCGAACATAATAGACCTGTAATATTCTTGCTGAGTATCATTTTTTGGCCACAGTAACATGAGTGCTACGGGGCACTCAGTGGGGCCAAGTCTTCTTTCCTTACATTCCTGCCCAACAGAATTCCCTACTACTTCTGCTAACTCATAGCCATTCGAAACGGAAGCGTCAACCAGTCCGAGTCTTTCAATAATACATTCTACTATCTCGGCTGATGAGGTTTGTTTCGTGGCTTTAATGGAGAGCGCCTCATACTCAGGGCTCCATTCACCCACAAATACTTGCACTACTCCAGACCCACTGTTGTCCATTTTTTAACCCTGAGATAAAGTGTAAAAATGAAAAATAATCCATTATATAAATTAAGTCACTCTAATAGCATACCTTGTATTGAAGAGGGTTAGCAAGTATGTCCTCTATCATCTATATAATATTTCAAATACGTTGTTTCTCCTTCTTCTTGTTTACTCGTTATGTACAACCACTGATTAAAGCGTTTAAAATAATTATTATACATTTTGTTTTACAAGCTTGCAACGATACAACGTTTATGATTATTATTTACACGCGTTAATTCTACTATACTTTTGATGCAATTTGGATTATCTACTCTCGCCAAATACACTTGCCAATTGGCTAGATTTCAAGAGGTAATCAACTTCAATTATACGTTTCACTTAAAGTTTTAAAAATAAATTTGTGTGATATAAAATAAAAATTTGTATCTCTTGTGGTCATAAAGCATATCAATAAGAAATTGTAAAGCCCTTCCAAATTATCTCTAGGTCTTCCTCGATATTCGTAGAGTATTCCAACCGTTGGTTAATAATTATTAATGTAATAAAATAGAGTCGTTAAATTTATTCTTTTTTTTTAAATAGATTTATACGTTCAGTCAATTCGATAGGTCCTTGTTCCTGATTTGTTCATTAAGAGTTTAGAGTATTTTTAGAGTCGTAAAATAGCCTGTTTTACTTGAATATCATGCGTTTAACACGGACTGTCCATTGAAATCTCTCCGACAGCATTAAATTATTATCACAACATTCACTGAACAGGTGACAAGCGTGGGTGTGCTATTGTTGGTAGGCAGTAACTTAGTTTCCTTGTTCTGACAAAAATCCAAGGTCTCCACCAGCGTATTGTAAATATGTTCTCGTGCCTCTTGAGTATTTCAGCATATTTATTGCAATAGTTTACAGTTGCGACTGTATCATTTCCATCTATTGCACAGAGCTCTTTCTAAGTCAGAAAAGTGTCCTATCTGAAAATAAAAATATACATAACAAATTAATGCAAAGAGGGACGGAAAAGTTGCGCGACGTTACAGGTATCTAATGTCATTTATAAATTCAGTGTGCATCCAAGTATAGATGCTCAACATTTCATTTAATGCTATAGAAATGGTTAAAGTATTAAATCGATACGGAGAGAAACGGGATCGCGTTACACGCGTATAAAATAAACCAATCCCGACTTTAAGTTACGATGTAACGCCTGTTAGCGTGCGAGAATGGAACAGGTGCATTGCATTTCTATTTTAAACAGGCGCGTCAAGATAGAATGCACGTCGTGAATCGTGTAGGAGGTGGTGGACGGCTATTAGAACGGCTATTAAAAGCGAAGGCGGATAAGAATAATCGAACGTTTCCGATTGCTTTTCGGGCGACGCTGGTCCACCGACTGCCGAGACTCCTATCTCGGCCCGTCGCGATGCACGTGTCGCGCGCCCGCGAAGTCGATGATGCGCCGTCGAATTTTAAAAATATCCCACTTCCACCCGGGACGTTTCTCTCCGGCGCGGCGCGGCGAACGCGAACGCGCGTCCCGCAAATAACCGAGTCGTATTCCCCCGGGAATACACGGGCGTTCTCGCGGTCCAGGCGGCCCTCGGCGAGACGGATTGAATCGCGCCTCGCACACGCTCGTACGAAGGAATGCCGCGAGCGGGGGATATTTACGTTTCCGCGATATGAACCGCGATCGTTCATTCCTCGCACTACAGGAGGAGGGGAGGGGGGTTGTCGACGGCCGTGTGACATTTGGATACGCGGGGTCTCGCCGCTGCAGATTGACGGGTCACGGACCGTGGCTGCCAACGAGGGGCGGCAAGCGAACGTCAACATGATAAAACTCCGCGCTGGAAACGTCGCGGGAGAGTTTTCTGGAGCGCAGGCTGAATCATACGCGCTCCTCGCCGCGCGCGCGTTATCACCGCGAAGGAATGCATCGTTGCGAGTCGAGCGTGAGTGAATGCGTGCGTGCGTGTATGTCGCTCTCGCGTGCGTTCACTCGCTCGGCCTCGCGCGCGAGTGCCACTCTCGCGTCCGTCGTTACCTCCTTCGTCGGTCGCGGGGTCCACGTCGCGACGCATCGTCCTCCGGGAGCAGCGGGGCCCGCGCGGTGCGCACGGGCATGCTGCCGCGGGCGCCGAGGGCCCGCTCTGTCGCCGCCGCCTCCTGTCCTCCTGCGAGGTCCGACCGAGATCGCCGTCTCTCCCTCGTCTCGCATCCGCCGCACGCGGTTCCCTTCTCGTCGGCCGACCGTGCGCGCACACGCGGATCCGCGAGGGATCCGCGCGCGGAAAGGACCCGGTCCGCGCGCGCTCTCTTTCTCTCTCGCGCGCGGTCGAGCGGCCGCGCCGACGACGTCGGCCGTGCCTCCGTTTTTCACGCGCGGGCGGCCCCGGGGACGCGGGCGGACAATACGGCGGACACGCGCGCGTACAATACGGACGGCTTGACACTTCTGGGTAAACACGCGCGCGGACGACGGCGCGATCGGCACCGTCCGGGGGACGTCGTCGATTCGCGCAGCGCGCACGCACGCACACACACACACACACACGCACGCACACACACACCGGGCCTGGCCTGGCGAGGGGGGCCCGCGGACGCGCTCGAGATCGCGGCCCGATTCCAATCCTGGTCCGCGGCACCTTCGCGCGAGGATAACACGCTCGCCCGCCGCGGGGGATTCACGCACGGTCGCCGATCGCACGGATGACGGGGGCCCTTGCCCAGGTTTATCGTCCTTCGTCACCGCACGGGATCCTGCGTCCCGATACGTCCACCATTTCGATTTTTTCGGTCACGTGGTGTGCGCCGGCGGCCGCCGATTGGTCGCGGCGGGCACGGCGACGTGACCAGTCGCCGATGCGCCTCCGCCGTTCGAACGCCATTCGGGCCGACGACGCTTTTGGAGCCGTCTGTCGCTGGCACGGCGAAGCCTCTCGTTCCCCGTGCGATCGCCCGTCGGTCCGCCGGACCTCGCGGACTCCTTCCTTTTCTTGTTTTTTTTCTCTTTTCTTTCGCACGACCGTCAGCCCGACGCGAGGACGACGCGGGTCGGAACGGGCGTGATCGATCCCGCTCGACGCGTCGTCGAGTTGATGCGTAATTGTCGTCGCACCGAGTCACCCGATAACGTGAGATACGTCATGACGTCGTTATCGACTCGAAAGTACTCGTGACGACGAGGTCTCTGTGCGCAGGCGCGCGACGGCCTCCCCGCTTTCGCGCACATTCAAACCGGATCTCGATTACCGACGCGGCTGACGCCGCGATCGGCCGCGAGAGGGCGCGATCGGTCCGCGACGGCGCCAAGTTAGTGGATTCGTGGCTGTGGGGACGTGGGGATGCGAGGAGGATCGAGCTAAAATGGTTTGTGTGTGTTGTAATTATCGTATTAAACGGCAATAAACGGCAGACGTATATTATCTTAACGCGACGGTATATTTATCGCATTTATGAACATCGTAATTTAACGCGTCGTAATTTAACGAGGGAGACGCGCCGGGCTCTTCTATCCCGGTTAGATCAATCCCAGTGAACTCTATACTATATTGGAATGTGAACCTTTATGGAAAAAAACGGGACGAGCGAGAGGGACAGCAACCCCTCCTTTTCTATTTCTGTATTATTCGAGAAAATATAAAATATCATGGACCAATCAAAACTCGCTACCCAGATAGCACACGGATATCCGAAGGACATTCATAAGACGTCCTTTAAGGATATTGAGGATATCCATAGGCCATCCATTTTACGTCCTTCGGACATTCTATGGACATCCATGATGTATCCGTTTATGAAATTGGTGGACGTGATAAAAGCTATATCAATACATTTTGTTACATATAACCACCAAGAATATCAAGTATCTGCATTAATTTTAGAACTGAACGAAATTGTATTGTCAAAATATATCTCATTTACTTTCAGACCTTGGAGCCTAATTTTAGGAACTTGTCTTCGAAAAACCATTTTGTTAAAACATGGGTGAAGACTTTTATAATGCTGCGTCTTTTATTCCATCTTGTATGGTTTTTTACTTACGAGAAATACGAGAACTCCGCGTCCATCTGGTGGTGGTGCCGCGTACTGCTCGCGAATGTAGTGGATATTATATGGACATACAATTTGGGATTTTCTATAGTGTCCACAAATGTATATCCTACACTGAAAAAAAATTCTTGGTAAACTTGTGAAATGTATTTAGTAATATTTTCTTTTGAAGTATTTCATTATTATTACCGATTATAATAATAATAACAAAACATTTTGTAATAATTACAAACATTTGTAATAATTATAAAAAAACAAATTTTGTTTAGTTCAGTCAACTAAATTATGTAACACTTATTATACGTTTAATTGAAACTAAATAGTTTTATTTGTAATAATTATAAAAAAACAAATTTTGTTTAGTTCAGTCAAATGTTTATAATTATTACACAAAATGTTTTGTTATTATTATTATAATCGGTAATAATAATCAAATACTTCAAAAGAAATTATTACTAAATGCATTTCACAAGTTTACCAAGAATTTTTTTTTAGTGCCCATACAGCGTCGAAGCTTCCAGTAACATTTCAGAAATATTGCAACATTGCAAATTACAATGTAATATTGCAGAGATGTTTTGGAGATCAATATTTTGCCGAAATGTTCCAGCAATATTGTAGAAATATTACAACCGTAAGCTGACAGCCGTAAGCTTGCAATAACATTGCAGAAACATTTCGCAACTTCCATGCAATATTACAATGTTTCAATGTAAGGTCTATGCAATGTTTCGGCAATCTTTCGGTGCTGTATGGGTGTATGGATATCTTTATAAGGCCATGGACATCCCGACAAGAAATGAACACACAAAACGGATGTCCATGGGATATCCTGTGCTGTCTAGGGCCCAAGTAGAACAGAAAGTCATGATAACGTCAAAATGACATCAAAATGGTGCCTTCTACATCATTTTAAGGTCATTTTGACGTCATCATGATTTTCTGTTCTTCTTGGGGGGTTAGATCAACCCTCTCGCTAACCTCTTCCCTTCCACGAGATTTCCGTCGGCGAGATTTTAGCCCCGCGCGTTTTTAGCCCCGCGAAAATAGATATTCGATAAAGCGAACTCGAGCGGGCGCTTTTTCCGCAATCTCGGAAATCGGGTTCGCGGCCCATATCGCGTCCGCGTTATACTTTTCGTTCAGCGGGCTCGTGCATTTTTTAAAAAGCAATCGGGGCCCGGACGGCACAGCCGGTCAACTGGTGGGTTAAGAGAAATATCGACAAAGGGGAATTCGCAACGCGCCGTTCGGAGCGCGCGCACGTGCGGGACCAATGATGTCGCGACGCGCGATCTCGTTTTGGGCGGAAAAACCCGTCCTGCTTTATTTCTAACGCACGTTCGTCGCAACGAACGCACGACCCACCTTTGGCGAGGCGGAGGCGGGTGATTATTAATTATACATCGCCGACAATCAATTACGGCGCGATAATCGAGCGCTACAAAATTTACGGTCGCTTTTACGTTTTTGAAAGGCTCGCCGGTTTTCGTGCTCGCGAAAGGGCGCGCGAAACGGACACGTCGCGTTACCTCGTAAATTGTTACCCAAGTAGAACAGAAAAGTCGAAATAATGTCAATTTGACATCATAATGACCAAATTATGTCGTTTTTTGGTCATGATTGAAATTTCGATCTCAGATGACTTAAAAATGGCTTTATATTGACTCCTTTTTGATTTTTAGATCGAGATTTTAATCATGACCAAAAAATGACATAAATTTGGTCAATATGATGTCAAATTGACATTATTTTGACTTTTCTGTTCTTCTTGAGTATATTTATCTTTAACCCTTCACCCACATTAAAGGTTAAAGATACCCTCTTAACACAGACGTCCACAGGGGAGGGGGCAAGAGGGGCATTTGCTCCCCCCCCGGAATCAGCAAAAAATTAAGCATTTGCTCTCCCTTAAATAAAGGAAAGACAAAGTTGTACTAACCTTGCCGATCTCTGCCCTAATCCATAGGATTATAATTTCAAAAAGTGTATAAATTTCAAATTATAAGTATTCTAATTCTGGAAGTAATATTTTGAAGCATGTCCCCCCCTGGAAAAAATCCTGCAGACGCCCTTGCCTCTTAACCCACGAGGTATGCGGTATATGATTCCACCCGTAGTTTTCAAGATGACGATTCATTTTTTTCCATCATATTTGTCAGACTCGAATTTTGGGATTTTAGTTTTTAAAAGTAAAAAGTCGCGAATGTAATTTTAGAAAGATTGCAATTGAATTATAAAAGGAAGAAAAATAGAAATTAATATCCATATATCGCACTTCGTGGGTGAAGGATTAATTATTGCCCATGGGTGCGTTCAGATTCCTCACCCGAGTGCCCTCAGGTATTGTTTTATCCTTGTTTAACATTCAGTAAACAACAAGGATAAAATGATACCTGGGGACACCCGGGTGGGGAATCTGAACGCAGCCCATGATGGCAGAGAGAATCCAAAAAGAATTCTTTTTAAATTCCCGATTTATAAAATGAATTCTTTTTCCGTCCCATTTCTGTTCTAAAAACACTCTTAAGAGTTCAAAAGGAATTCATTTTTACATAGGCGTCCTTACAACTTTTTTCAAGGGGGGACAGAAGTGTAAATACACTTAGGGGTAGTACCATTTTTGTAAGGCTTTGCCAAATGAACTTTGAAATTATTTAATATTTTCAAATAATATTTTTTAAAGAAATATTTATGCAGATTTTTATTTTTGAGTGTATAAATTTAAAACATAAATTATCTGGTTGTCAATCATAAAATCATCCTAAATTGAAAAAATTAAAATCCGGGGGGGGCATATGCCCCTCCTTGCTCCCCCTCATGAGCGCCCATGCATTTTTATGTCACCAAATCTGAGTCCTTTTTCAGGTACAAAAGGAATTCTTTTTATGCTCTATAAAAATACTATTGGAAAGGAATTCTTTTTGAGTTCATTTCGAACAGATTACGCTAACTCATAAAGAATTAAAAAAAAACGCATCCCTTTTGAATTCATAACGATTAGCAGTGCTATCTTTAACGCGCGGACGATAGACTCGCGAGCGCGTTCGTTGTTTCTCCGAGATTCTCGTAGTCTCGATCTGTCGTTGGGACCGAGTCCGAACTCGAGAGCGCGCGGCAGGTAATTTAACAGTGATCGATGGCGGGTGGATGTCACGACGCCGCGATTGCCTTCATCGTCGGGATAGGCATCTCGGAATATAGTAACGGAATGCCGCACGCCCCAGTATTAATGGTCCATGTGTAACACGGAGAATTTCGGTATCGGCGTTCTCCCCGGCGGCGTCTGCATTAACGGAAGTGGCGCGTCGGCGCGGCTGATCAATACGGCTTACGACCACTGGCACATTTTGCATCGGTCAATCGCGTTTGCATAAAAAACGTATTGTTGCATTATTTAAATGTTTTTCCGCAAATGTCAACGTTAGTCGATTGAGCTGGGCGTATCTATTTGCAGATACCTCTGGCGCTGTATTTTTCGGTGATTCGGACATACTGCGAATCCGACGGGGCGACGTATATATTTAAAAGCAACACGCACTTTTTCGTTCAAACCGACGCAAATTTCTAGATTGTCGAAAAATATGAGACACGTACTTTTACGACGCTACACTGAGGAAAAGAAACTGTTGCTTCAATTAAAGTGTTATCACGGGGTGCCAAAAACATAAGTAGTTTATTTAATTGTATTATTAATAGACCCAATATTTGGATTATTAAAACAATGATTGAATTATTGGTTTAAAAATGCAGACATTGGGTCTCATAATAATACAATTGAATGAACTACTTTATGTTTTCGGCGCGTGATAACACTTTAATTGAAGCAACAGCTTTTTTTTCTCAGTGTATAAATGTCAAGATTTGAAAAGAGGCGACACATCCCGTCGAAGCACGGCGGCCAAATTCGCTCTTTCCGCGACACTTTGGCATTTATTGCGGAAAAATGATTTCGGCCGTCGAAATTTGAGGGGGTGTTTCACACCCCCTTTAAATCCCTGTCGGCATGAAATAAATATACATACGTATCATATTTTTCGACGCTGTACAAATCTGATTTCAATTTAAAAAATGCTCCAAAAGAATGAACTAAAAATGTATATGTTATCTTGTGAATTCCAACGTTTCGGGCTTTCAACGCTTAACGCGATCGATTAGTGCGTAAGCGGTAGCGGAATTTGCCTGTTGAAAACGGTTTTGACGGATCTCGCGTGTCTCTAGAAAGATTATCGGATCTCGTGAACGTTTCATAGGGGATGCTTCAATTAGTCGCGAATTCGATGGTTGACGCGCCACCCCGTGACATAAATCGGGTCGCATTATCGCAAATAATTGTATCGATTCCACGTGGTAGGCGGCTTTGGCGATATCCGGAGAACGCGCGGACTAGTAAATGCCATTTACAACGGGCTGATAAATGTTTCGTATACGCGTCGAGTTGCGACCACTCGTGCACGCGCGTATCGCGAATATCGCGATTCGCACCGTATTCACGCTCCGCACGTTTACTTTTATGCATTATACGCAGACTCGGATTCCCTTGTCCCCCTTCCGCCCCCTTCCGTTTTTTCTTCTTCCGTCGTTCTCTTTCACGATCCGCGACTGGAGTCGGTAATACTTGAAGCGCGCAAGTCCGCAATCCCTGAGCTAAACCGTTTCCAAAGCGGATGCTGCGCGCTGTTCTTTCATTTTTTTTTCTTTCTAATATAAAAAGTTCGCTCTCATGTTTCACGTGATGCCGTTCATCCCCACGTTATGTGAATCGCGAACGCATCAAGATGGAATTGTTATTATTTAACAGGCTCGCGATTCAATTTTGCCTCTAATTGTATATCAGTTACAATTGTAATTGGTATGTAGTTACAATAATTACAGTAATTGAATAATTGCAACATGAAATTTTCAAACGACGAGTACTCGAGTGAACTTACGAAACATCATCCACAATGCAAAAAAAGAAAAGTCGTAATGTTAGCTTACAATACACGTTACATCAAAGCTATGCGAGGGCTATAATCTGGCCACGTGCGGTAATCGTTATTGATAAAGACATTATTTGTACGTGGGCATAGACACGATACGCGAGTTGGTCAAACGCATCGAGGATCTCTACGACAACATTTTCGTATCTCCAGAACGTTCTTGCTTTTCCGAAAGCAGCAGATCTTATTATTTCTGACACAACAGTCGTTGTTTGCATGGAACGTGGAATAAAAAGCTTCGATATCAATGTATGACAGCGGCATGCGCCTTGATGTCCAAAGAGAGCGTCGTTGCTGTCGTGCACGGTGCATTTCTTATTGATAACTATGAAGCATGAAAGACTATTTATAACCAGGCCTAATGAAATCGCTCTACATCGAACCGATGTCGTTGACGAAGCCGTTGTCCTAAATACGAGTCGGTACCGCGAACTTCATATTTAGAATCTGATCATCAGCATGTATACGTATAATTAATCCTTAATCGTGTTATAAACCCAATAGCTGAATAGTCTGCATGTCAAAATTGTCTCTCATATTTTTAAAATACCAGAAATAATTTCTCATGAGAAAATAGTCAGACGGCTACTATCTTCATTTTTGGATGTCTCAAAATGTTGCGAAATATTTGCAAAGAAGAGGTATTGTAACAACGCTGACAAGTATTTTTAAAAAGATCAGATATTTTGTATTCAAGAGCTTCTCCGTAAAATTTATGGAGATCCGAATATACATAACATACGTACAATACGTATGTACATACATACAATGCGCCTTCGATAAACATTTAGGTTGGATACACAGTAAAAAATCGTGCGTCTATATGTTAAAATTTTCTTGTGTTACCAAGATTTGATTATTATTTCAATGTAAAATTAACATACAACAGATGTGTTATTATTTTCATAACATTTTCACGTGTTACGTTTATGTCAACGTAATAACTTAAGAAGAGATTTTTATTTCGACTCAACTGGCCAGTTCTTAATTTAAATTAATATATCG
>NJRQ01000062.1:284737-309782 GCA_003063805.1 Aphaenogaster ashmeadi | reverse complement strand
TAAAGATCAGATATTTTCTATTTAAGAGCCTCTCCGTAAAATTTATGGAGATCCGAATATACATAACATACGTACAATACACGTTATAATTTCGGCTGTTCTCTCCGAAAAAAAAATTTATCGAGGGGTTTGCCCTTAAATCTTTAAACGAACGTATCGCGAAACACATGTGTCTTATTTTGTACGATATACACGAAGTTTATGAAAATCATGGAGCGAGAGCGCAGTTCGTTTCTTCAGTAGTACGAATCAGTAGCGCGACTCGCTATTCGCGCGTCGCGGGATTTACTACTTATTGAGGCGCGCCGTAACGCGGCGTAACTACTTGCTCGCGGCACGGCGTGTAGTAGTTACGCCGCGTTACGGCGCGCCTCAATAAGTAGTAAATCCCGTCACCGGCGAACTTCCACAAATCCGTTCACCGACTTGAAAGGCGGCAGATTGCGAAATTAATTAAAGATCGAGTATCTTTATGACAATGTGCAAAATTTCTTATCGCGACGTTGCGATCGGCGGTAGTGGTAACGTTGTTCCGTGGCGGCATTTACAGAGACTCCGAATACCAGACATTGCGTGTGCCACGGCTCGTTCAACCCCGCATTTACGAACCTTTCTCACGCTAACGAGAAAACAGTTTACAGAGGCATCCTAATGAACCAATTTTCCATCTGAAATACTAACGCCCGGGATAACATGAATTTAGTTAATTTTGGGAAAGCCTGCGGGCGCTGTAACATATTACTCGTTTTGGCCACATCGCCTGTATTATTTGTGGAATGAAATTATTTCGGGCACGTATTATTGGGAATATGGATCAGCAACTTTTTGTCCGTACAGGCGCATAAATTCAATCGTGCTGGCGGCATGCAACGATTTCGGTCTTCTTTTTATAGCCTTTCGTGATGGCGACGGGATAACGTTTATTCGAAGTAACTAGAGAGATCGCCATCGCCTCGTAAAGTAATCACGGATGGCGGTGTAGGCAGTTGTTATCGGAATTAGCCATCTTACAGCGAGACTAATCTCCTCTCTTTCTCTCTCTCTCTCTATATTACAGTTGTGCGAAAACGAGTCTCGCCGTGTTCGCGACGTGCATTCGCTCCGGAAATTCGAGCGAAACCCGACAGCATCGCTAATTAGGATCACTTAGCTTGCACGGGTGCGAAACGACTGCGGGGATCGGAATCGACCCAACTTCCAAGAGGTGAGTTTAATTTTTCCACGTCACAAAAAAAACAAAAAAACAAAAATGGTTGAGTGCGTTTTACGCGAAATAACGCGATGGAATTTCGAAAAAATCTACTGATCCCGCTGGATATTCTAAATATTTACTCGAGAAATTGTGTTGACCGCGTAAAAGTAATGTCCATCGAAATGCCACGCAAATCGGGGGTACGGACGCGGGTATCGAGCTCCGAATGATCGCGTCGAAGCGGGTCGGGCCTGCAACGATTTCTGAAGACGTTGCACCCCTGGAACGAGCGAACGCATCGTCGAGAAAGGCAGCTCGCTCGCTCGCCCGCTGGCGGCGGAGAAGGAGGTAGGACCACGGGGGACCGGTGCGAGTGGCTCGCACCCCCGAGAGGGGGTGGCTCGGTGGCGAGGTTCACGGTGGTCTCGCCGGAGCGTACGTCGGGCGGCTCCGACGTCGCTCGGATCTGACCGGCTTTATCAGCGCCGGCGCTGTCACCCCTTTGACGTAGCAAAATGGCGGCGGCGTGTCGGAGGCGTCTCCGTTCGCACAGTGCTCGACGTCGCGCAGTCCGCGTATGTTCGGAATAACGTTCCTGCAGATCAACGTCGGCGTCGGCGACAGATCGAGGGGTGCACCGCACGCGATCGCGGCACCGCGCTCCGATTACGCGCGTGAGACACGGTTCCTCCTTCCGGTAACGCTGCACGTCGCTGACGCACGTTACTACTACCCTCCTCCCCCCGTATAACGGCGGAGCGAAGTCGAGTGCACAGCGTGCGGGTTACGCGGCCGCGGTCGACACGGAAACAGCGTGAAGAGCAGCGAGCGAACGGTGCCAGGAGCGAGGGGGGGGGGAGGAAAAAGAGAAAGAGAACGGTATACTGTGTGTTCGGTACGTGAAATATTCCCGAAGAGTTCCCGCGACGCCGCGTGCTTCTTCCGATCTTCTTCGTCCCTTCATCCCCTTCTCCTTTCCCCCTTCTCTCTCTTTCTCTCTGCTCATCCATCGCTCCGAATTTGGTCCCGGAGCGCGCGCGTTTCCCTCGTTTCATTTCCCATTTTTTTCCGCTCATCCCTCCGTTCTCTCTCCTTTTTCTCTTCTTGCTCTCTTTGTCTCTCTTTCTCTCTCTCTCTCTCTTTCTCTCTCTGTCTTACCTACCCGGCGCTCTTTCACGGCATCGTGGTGAAATGCGCGTGACCGGTCGCGCCTCGGAACGACGGCGACGACGTGTCTGGCGTCGTTGGTGGTGCACGTTCCCCTGACGAGCACGAGAGACGCGCGACGGCGACTCGGCACATCCCCCGCAGCCCTCGCTACTATGATAATAACGAGAAGCACGGTGACGGCGGCGGCGGCGACGACGACGACAACGACGACGACGACGACGACGACGGCGGCACGGTGGTCGCTTCTCCTGAAGCGAGAGACGCTCGGTCGAACTTACCACAACGTCGGTGGAAAACGGCGATCAACGACGGACCTACATAGCAACGCTGTCTCGGCGATGTTGTCTCGCGATTGCGGCCGTCGCGTGGTACACGGGAACGACAACGGCAACAGCATCAACAGCAACACCATCGAGCCGCAGAGGATCAACGATAGCTGCATAGCAATCGCGTCGGTACTGCCGTACTACTATTATTGCCAGCGTATCGCTATTATTGGCATTGTAGCCTCATTGCTCGCCGAGGACGACATCCGCGAGAACGATTTGGTAGCAGGGCAAGTTCTGGAGCAACTCGACGACGTGAACGCGGACAACAGCAAGGCAGCGAGCAATGACGATCGTTTTCTCAATCGCCGGAGCGGACTTCTACATTGTTGCGCGTGACCAAGAGCCTTGTTAGCCAAATCGACGATACGCGCGTGTATAGAGAGTGCGATGATGATTAACAAGGCGGCGTGCGAACGTTAATCCGCGGGCCGGCTTCTCGCAACGCAAGTAACGACCGATAGCGAGTCAATCGGTGGTAATAACGCGTACCACAGTCATTCTACGCGCCGATCGATCGTCATCGCGCGCCGGTATACAGAGAAAACAGTGTTACAGGCGAGCACATAGGAACTCGTGTCACGTACGGTCATCGGCCAGTGTACACACCGGGAGAGGGAGGGTGGGAGGGGGTGGATCAGGGTATAGGAGAGAACGGGGAGAAGGTGCCAGGTATCGCCGATCCAGATAAGCCGTGTATCGCGATAAGGTACGGATGGACGCTTCGCCGCGGCCGCGGCGGCCAACCTGTGACAGACTGTAAACAGGATTTCTGTTAAGAAGAAGAAAGAAAAGGGCAAACGCGCGGGACGCTCGTTGACCTTACTTTCAAGCTTTCGATTCGCGAGCGTAGCCAGCGTATACGTCGCGACCATAAACACGTATTTCACACACATACACACACCCATTACACACATATGTAAAAGTATATATCTATAAACGCGTGGATGCGACACGTATCTTGCGTTTGTACGTGATAGAGACGCATAGCGTGCAAGAGGGATAAAGAGCAGAGAGATAAAAGAGAACGGAAGACAGAGAAAGAGAAAGGGAGAGAGAAAGAGAAGGAGAGAAAGGGAGAAAGAAAAAGAGAGAAAAAGAGGATTATTAGTGCAGGCGTGCGGAGGATTAATAGCCTGCGTATCGTATACGAGACAGTGCATCTACACGAACCGGCGTGTTCCATCGTAAAGCAGCATAACTTTCGCACGGATCTCTAAATGCCATATTGAGTGCATCCCGCTCGGCCGATTAGGGACAACTCGAGAGATTGAGCCGAGCAAACGGGGAGATCCTCCGACCATGTCGCTGCTCAGCGTAACGGGTGAGTCCCTCTCATTCAGCCTTCCTCCAAAACTTATGATTTATTACACTCCCGACGAGATATAGTCCTCGGAATTAATTAGCGAAACATCTGCCGGTAGATTTGTAATTGTACTGCAGCGCGAAGCAGCCTGAGCCTTGTTGAATCCTTTCAAGTTTAAATTCTTTGAAAGATCTAAAATTAATATCATGATGTCAGATTTATAGTTGCTGGTAAGAAATTCGACGCCTCTCTAAAAAAATTTTCTCTTCATCTTTAAATAATTATTTCACAAACAATGCCTCCTTAATAGAACAGAAAACAGATTCAACGAGTCGTTAAATTTGCATGTGAGAATGCAGATTGAGAATCACAAATTTGTCGTCAAAAGCTCCACGGGTTCGGAGTAGCGAAACAGCGCTATTAAATTCTCGTACAAAAAGCGGCGGCTAGCTGGAAATAGTTCCGACTTCTTTACGAGGTTTTCGTCGGAGATAAAAACTCCTTCCGTTAGAAAAGTTCAAAGAGGATTTTCCGGCCTTTTCCGGATTTGCGTGTTGCGAGGGGGGGGGGGGGAAAGATGGAAATTTCGGAGCTACCGCGTGGTATCAATCATTGTTGCGCCACGGGGCGGACACGTGAGAGGGGGTCGAGTTAAGCGCGACGCGTGATGTAATTAGCGCTAATGAAATCGCTAATCGCGTTAATTGGAGACGCGGCCCGCGTCATGGCATGCCGCGCTGCGACGGGCATTAGGTAACATGAAAAAGTTCTCATTCGCATTTCTCGCTGCCGCTATTCTCATCGGACGAGGTGGTGCAACTGTGCAACTGTGTGATGCACTTAATTTTCAGCGGTACCGTGGAGAAATTACAATGCTGCCGTTGGATTATAATCTAGCGGCACGACGACGTGATACCGTGACTGTTGCGCGATACGCAAATCGATCGGCTGCCTTTACCGTTATCGCACATCTCTCGTTCTCATTGTCTCCCGCGTATCGCGCTCGATTATCGACTTAGGAACGTGATTTATACAGCGTCTTGGGTCTCGCGGATACACACATATATACACACACATGCACCGCTGAATACGGACATACGTACGTAGAATCGATATCGAAACGTCATGCGATAGCACGTAACTGTAACTTGATTTTATGATGGATGCAGGACGGTTATATCCATCATAACTTAATACCGCCACGGATATCTGCTGTTCTAGGCGGAAAATATAGGTGCGGCCGGCCAAGAAATATGATCGCGCATAAAGCGATTCCGAAAGCGGAAGCTCACTGTTCCGCGAGTAGCTGCGCGCGCGATACCGAAATCTGACTTGACTTGACGTTGCGAAATAATCCAGTGCTCGCGGAAGATACGTATACAAATTTTGTGCATTTTTACCTGTATCACTCTCGTGCATCTTCTGAGAATGGTAAGGTAGCTAGACACCAGAATTATTAATGTCTAGTGCCTCGCGAATGACCTATAATTTCTATATGCGTCCTACTCACATGTGATTCGTTATATCTCAGATTAAATGATTATAAACGTTGACAATTGTTAATGTAGGATTTTCTTATGTGTCTGATTATTAATAACCGCATTATCAGTTTTAAAGAATGTCGATATTTCGATACTTCGTCGAATGGACGTTGCGCGTCGTGCGCTTTTAAATGCTCTCTCGCTCGATATATTTTTCCGGCAGGTTTAAAACTCGACGGGCAAAATAGTATTGCGTTACTTTACGACGTATCTTTCCCGGTGTTACATGCCACGGCCTTTAACATGCATTGTTCACGTGTGGATCTGGATGGAAATATCTCCTCTCTCTCTCTCTCTCTCTCTCTCTCTCTCTCTCTCTCTCTCTCTCTCTCTCTCTCTCTCTCTCTCGAGTTCCTTTCTCCCATATACTTCGCTTGGGCGAGTGTTCGGGTGAGATAGCTGACGTCGTCTACGCGAGAGGACCGTTCGAGGGAGGAGGGGAGCCAGAGATATATCGGTTGACAATAACGAGAAATAATGCTCGGCGTCGCCGTCTCGCCATCCTCATCCCGCGTGTATTCATAAATATCGCCATCGCGTCGACGCCGGTGCGCAATACCTGTGCCATGTACATATATATGTGATGACGCGACAGTAAGACAAGCAGTAAAACAACCACCTGAGTCAGGTGTGTGCTCAGGTGGTTTCCTCCAGGCCTGTGTATATACACGACGTGCCTAACCCGTATATCAGGGCGCGTGAGCGAACGAGGCTCGTCCATGACTATGAGACACGGAGAGCATAGTGCAACGGTTGACCCCGGGTACGCGGGGTCATTCCCTCCTTCAGCTACCGCCGCTTCGACCCCACTCGCCGCCCGCCACCGCCACCCCCTACCGCGGCTCTTTTTTGCCACCCCCTTCCCGCCTCTCCTCTCCCGCTACCTACCGCCGCCCTTTTCGTCCTCTGCCTTCGTCTTCCTAACCACGACCCGCTACTATCGCAACCACCACGCGATTCACCTCCTCCTCACTGTGTCTCTGTCTCTCTCTCTTACCCTGCTCGTCGGGTAAACGATGAGCAGCGATGTATCTACCAGGTGGTACGACCTATGTAAACCCACCGGTATATACTACCGGGCCGAGCCAGCTTGGATTTTCCCTCTGTCCGTGAGTCGAGGGACGAAGTTAAGCACGGAAAACCGGTGTTATACATCGCAGCGATTGTTGTTCGCCGGGGTCTCTTCGTGCTTCTCGTGCTTCTCGCGCGTTCGGAAGACGAGCGGATTACAAAGAACTCTGAGCGACGTATCGTTAGGAAAAGGCGGCAATTTGCGTGCGGAAACAGCGATCGGACTTAAACCGCTTTTGGCTGTGATTAAAGCGAGCTTGCGCTTTGCATACGGTTGATTTATCTCTCCTTAGAGTTTTAGAGTTAGATCCTCGAGACGGTTTGATTAAAACGATTCGTTCGTTCCGGAGTTATCTTTGGAGGATAAACAGTCTTGAAGGAGCCTCTGGTATTCGAGACGAGAATGCGAACGCTCTTAAAATATTTGAACAATGATTTAAGAGGGATACATTCCAACCGTGTACATATGTAGAAAGAGATGTAAGTTCTGTCCAGAGAGAAAAATTCGCGGGCATTTGGGTAAGAAAAAGTATCGTCGTAAAAACTACAACGATAGCATCGGGCAAGAAGCGATAGCGTAAAAGCGTGAGAAAGTCCGCGAGGAGCAAGAAGTGATTGAGGAGTGCCGTCACATGAAAAAGAAACTCTCTCGCTCTTCAAGCTCAATCCACTCAGACTCCCTTTATACTCATAATCATCTTTACTACCATCCGTAAACAGTTCATCTCGACGACATTTTTTTTGCACGTGTCTTCTCGATTTTTTAAAAGGGTACTTTTTTTAGAAAAAACAGAAATTAATTTTCCCCCGTACCTCTCGGGATGTCAAAAAGAGACGCGAGAGAAAGGAAACAGCTCGGAAGCCCTCGTTTGCAATGATGAGTACGATTCGAGGTGTCGCAGGCATTGCAAAAAATTTACCCGAAATTCGGGAGAATTTTCTCCAGCGTGATTTTTTCGGCGCGCTTTCGGCGTGACATAGCATTGTCATTGTAAATCTCCTCTTTATATTTCCCCTCTTCAGCGAAAACAACAGTTTCAATGGCGACGTCTCTGGCAGAGACCTACTTTCTTTCTATCGTTCCCACACGCCGCTCGTTCGCTCGCTCGCTCGCGTAGGGCCGCATATTTGCGCGCTACGTTTCATCACCATGACGCCGGAAATGTGTCATCGTTAATGGAGATGAAATGTTCGCAATAACGACGACAATGCGTTTCGTCCGCGTTATCGCGCGGACCTTTATTTTCGCGTGTGTCGCGCAAAATCGCGCGCGCCGCGCCACTGATTGAGAAAGCAGCATTTCCTCCTGTAAAAAACACAAAAATCTAGAAGAAATCACGGTTCGGCATATATCGCAATCTTATATAAAGCAAGCTATTTTCTCATTTTCTCAAGATTACGTCATATTTTATATAACAGTTACGTCTTCGTAACTACAATCGTTTGAATTGCTTTTGTTCGGATTTTATCTTTGTTCGAAATCACAAACGTGATAGAATTAATTTTACTATAATTTAGTATATGATATTTATTAAATAAAAGTGATTCTCTCTCCATAAAGCAGCTTTCTCAGAATTTCCTGGAAACAATATTGGAATATTTTCTGTGGAACTTTTTATTCTGTCTCTCTGAATAGCTAAATCTCATGTAAATTATCAATTCGAGCATATACATAAAAATATGTAACAGCTTGTATCTTATATGGAAATCTTATACAGAAAAATACGTAGCTGCGATAGGATGAAAATTTTCACCGAGCGAAAATTCCCGTAAAACGCTGATTTTCGCGAAAATCGACAATGCAAAATGACTCCCCGCGTTACGTTGCATTACCTCGTTTCTTCGATTTCCTTGAATGGGGACTTTCGGTGGTCGATTTGCGGTAGTCTGGCGCACTTTAAGCCGCGCACGTGCATACCCATACCTACGTATATAGGCGAACGCGCGGGAGGGTTTTCTTCAGGAAAAGGAGGAAGGAGCGTTATCAAGCACGGAAGCTACCCTCCCTCGCAAACCATTCGTAAACGAAGGTTGATCTTATCCGCGTTCGGGAACGAGATCTTCCGAGAACTTTTCCTCACGCCGAAACCGGCACCTCTTAAAACATTTCGCCCGTTTCGTTCATTCATCATGAGATACGAATTTTTGCATATAACGAGTGCAACAACGGTCACGTACTTTTTCCTCTATATAGATACTGAAAGTTGACACGACAAGAAAATGATAGTTATTTTAATATTCAGGCAACAATAGCTCTTAAGTTACATACACACGACGCATTCTATATATAAATTATGACGTGGGTGTTAGTATCAGTCTGAACAGTTTACAAGCGAAATAGAATACACAGCGCGTAAGAAACGCGGCAAGTTGTTCGCGGCAAAAGTTTCTCTTTATTGTGTCGGTATTTCAAGCAGGGCGAAGTATAGCGATCGCTGAAACTTGGCCATCGTTCAAGACTGCGAACGTGGAGCGAAGCTATATGTCGCAATGTTAATGACATATCGGTATACGAGATTTCGAGCAATTAACCGAGTTTATATTTACACGGGTAACCCGTTAATCTCTTCTTCTAAGTAGTCGCTACCGCTTTTGCTAAGGTAAACGTACGTTCTGTTGGCAGACATTCGTTTTTTATCGATCACTTTTCTAGATGAGCAGAAGTAACGAGTTAACTCTTTGTAAATATACGTAATTTTTGATCGAGCAGAAATTTTCGCTGTGTAAACGCCATATTCTGCGTGAAGCCACGTCGATTATCGGTGCTGAAAAACGACGAGCCATTTTTTGCACCTCGTTCCTCGCACCTCGTTCCTCGCACCTCGGTGAACGAGAACCACTTTTCCGAGCCGATGAAGGTTTAGTTTATCGAACGAAAAATTTCACGACGTGTTAAACGGTTATCAGGCCGGCTTCTGTGCCACTTCTCTCCACGGTGATCAGCACCCCGGATGATATTTTCGAAAGCTCTTCTCCTGACCCTTCGAACTTTTAAGTTCTCGGTTGGTGCAGGTTTATTCGAGTTGAGCGAAGGACGAGAGACGACGTGAAGAAATTTCAAGGGACATTTCAAAGGTTGCAATAACTCGCCATATTTCTAACGATGATATTCCGTTTTTCGATGCTTTTCGAAGGACGGCGTGGATTCGGCCGGAATAAACTTTAGGAATGCTTTGATCGGCCTCCATACAGAGAGCCGCCGGCACTTTGTATACAGCGACGCCGATATACCGGGATTGATCGCGAGAGTAGACGCCTCAAACGAGCATCTATTGCTACGAGAAAGGGCGATGGCTGGCGCGGAGAACTTCCAAACTCGGCGGTGCACGATTTACGCCAGGTAGTAACGTTACTGACGGCATTTAGTTCCTGCTATAATCCTACCTGCGCTATTCTCTTTGTCCGGTGCTTCGAGTAGAGTTCGCATAAAGTAGAGTTCCCATTATTGCAAGTCCATTTCTAAAGCAGGGATAATCCTCAACTTTCGTATCCCAGATTTTACGAGCAGTCTCCGAGTAATTATCTTTCCATAAAATGAGTAACCACCACGCATGTCTCACATTATTGCTTAAAGTACGTATATCATTTTACAAAACAGCTGTAATATTAATTTTAAAAAATGTCGTCCCTTGAGAATTATTCGTGACACCGGCCTTCTAAATTTTATAACTCATCAATCATTATGTGTGAATTTACTGAATGTAATCCATCTCCATTTTCTATCGTTTGCCGTTGTACAGCTAGCACGTATAGAAGAGATCGAAATCCAATACGGGGTTCCCGTCGGGAGTTCGTGGAGGAGCTACCTCGATACATCGGGATATCGGCATCGTCATAATAAATAGAGGTCCTTGAACCCTCGAACCGCGGGTAGAAAATGCAATAGCTCGGACTATCGAGCAGAATTTGAGTTTTTTGACACATAGAAAGTTCGCCATTCTCTATTTACCTCCTCTCCCTGTTTTCCTTTTTCTTCTCGTTAGAGAAATCATTGATGTGCCCTACCGGCACAGGAAACTTCGCCGTTAAACCGATCTTATCGACTCAACAGGAGTTAGCAGCATCCGTCGCCATTTCGACGCCGCGAGCATAAAACAAACTTTATAATGCGCATTATCATTGCTGCATTAATACCGGTCGCCGTATAAACGCCGCGCCGTGATTCGACCGACGACAGAAACTTTCCGCCTGTCGCTTCCGCGCGAATGCGACTCTCGCAACGTGGGTATTAATAATTCGTCCTGGCGGATGAGGCGGCCGTGTTCAGTTTCCTGCTCGTCCCCTGACGTCAGGGGCACGCCAGGATTCTGTCCCCACCTCCTGCCGTCTCTCACCTCTTGCGATAACTTTCATCTTCTGCGGCGCGCCATTTTCGTGCGACTGCACACCACCGTCGTCGTGACCGTGTCGACGGTTATTGGTTTCACGGGAGTGGTCCGCCTGACGAAAATTTCATGGCAGAGGGGACGTGCACAGAGGCGTACACGCGTACTGCCCAAGGAGTTAATTATGCGCGAAAACAATATTATCGAAGGAATTATCGGATGCAAGGCCAAACTTCAGAGAGTGCGCCTTGGCAACGGCGCAGCGAAGCCGCTGCTGTTCATCGTTTCTCCGCAGGGTTAATGCGCTCCACGGAATAAATCATTAACACGAATGACCTGTTCTCATCGGGTTTATAAGCAGCGAGAATAATGGGGATTATTATTCCTGGATTATTGAATCCTGGATTCTTATCCATGGATAGGCAGTAGAACTATTGGTTGCTAATTAATCGGACATAAATATCACTTGTCAGGAATGATAAATAACGAAGATGATATACACGCGAATTATTATAACGCGACAACAATTTTTTCGGCATACTAATTATTCTGGTGTGTGACATTTCACAGTAAATGTTACATTTAAGCGGAGAAATATAACAAATTATGTACGGGTTGGCTTATAATGAAATAGTAATCTTAAGCTTCAGAATTTTTATCAGTAGAAAATTTACATTAGAGAGGGGGAGAGAGAGAGAGAGAGAGAGAGAGAGAGAGTTTGAAGTTCATTAACGTGCAATCTGCTAATTACATCTCGCGATTCTGCCGCTAATAATTTTCAAGACACAGGAAAAAAATGTTACACCGCGATAAGTAAGCTGCCTTCAGCATAAATATTGCAGAATTTGTAATATTCTTATCTTACAGTTGCATCAGTAACTAAAACAAATTTACATTAATCCAAGGCGAACAACAAGTTTCTAGAAATACAATGCTTATGCTTAAACGTATTTGAATTTGTTTATTAATGGAACCTAGACAGCTCATTCACTCAGAAGAAAATGAATTTATAAGGAAAGAAAAAGAGAGAGATTCATCATTGTTTTAATTAAAAATATTCTTCTATTGTTATTTAGCACTTTATTCGTAAGTTTGTAATACTTATAGTTTTATCGATGGTGTTAATTAACAACTCTTATTAGCTTCTGAAGGATACAGGAGCACTCTCAAAATGAAGGAATAAGAGATCTTGACTTCAAGTGTCTAGTTAAGTTTCAAATAACGTCGTCAGTC
Organism: Aphaenogaster ashmeadi; assembly: GCA_003063805.1. Taxonomy (NCBI): domain Eukaryota; kingdom Metazoa; phylum Arthropoda; class Insecta; order Hymenoptera; family Formicidae; genus Aphaenogaster; species Aphaenogaster ashmeadi. The sequence continues at coordinate 297,618 of NJRQ01000062.1, read as the reverse complement.
AATGTCTCGTAATTTGGAAACGAAAGTCGATTGTTAGACTTGCATTATAGTTCCTGAGAAAAACGATCTTTTATCTAGAAGCTATCTTTACTCGTTATTTTCGTTTCTAAAGTGCTGATATGTCCGATATCAACCCGTGCGAGTTAATTTAAAACTTCTATCTCCTAACGTGAGAGAGAGAGAGAGAGAGAGAGAGAGAGAGAGAGAGAGAGAGAGGGGGAGTATTTTATTCTGGCCTTTAGTTTTATACGTTTGCAGAACTGAGGGCTAAACGACTTTACAGAGTCAATAATACCGAGCGATGATTAAATTCTCTTAAATTCATCGTATTACTGGCCATATGTTCGCGCCACTGGGATTCTGGAAAATTCGTGTTGCATGATAATCACGTGCGTGGTTTATCTTATCACCCTCGCGTACTCGGCGTCCGGAACATCGCGAATGCTTTCGAATCTGATTTATGGTGATGATCATTCTTTCTCCCTCTCTTAAAATACTCGATAAAGCCCCTACCTCGTGTAGCCGTGCCTCTGAATTTTATCGAAAATGTATAATCGATAATTCGTGAACCGGAATTGGCGCGGTGATTCATATGTTGACGATGATGCATACGATATTTCATACATAACGCGAACCTTTCGACTTGCTGTACGGTGAAATACCGTGAAAATATCTCTTTCAAGCGCATATCAAAAGCGGTCTGACAATTTATTAAACTTTCTCTCTCTCTCTCTCTCTCTCTTTCTCTCTTTCTGTCTCTGCCTGCATTAATTGATTTCGTAGAACTCGAAACGCTCTCTGATTTGCTTCATTAAACACCTCGCATTCGCGCCAGCTGCGCATGTACCTTCAGCCTGAATAAGGGACTGGTGAGGGTTAATCGACTTTGCACCACCGTTCCACTTCTTTCCTAAAAGTTTTTTCTTTGTGCCTCCCACAATCTTTAATTATACATTCAGAAGAGATCTCATTACGACACGTCGCGAAAGAAAATGATTAATTGGACATAACTGGCGTAGGTGCATACATTACGAGGTACACTCGCGACCCATTATACTCGTTACATCGATTGCACTTCGCGCAAACGCATACGAAGGATGCAAATAGCTAGATAAATACCAGCATTAACACGAGCAGACATCGTGAAATCTATTAGTCTATATCTATATCTTGGAATATATATATATGTATATATTTCATAACGAAATAATAATCGGTGATCGATAAAGTAAAGCCAACCTTCTTTGAAAGAGCGATATGAGGCGAGAATATTCCTTCGAGGGTGTCTCGAGCGAATATTCTCTGAGAAATACCTTGGAAACGGCCTGAAAATATTTTTCGAGAAAAAGAGAATATTCTTCGCTGAGAAGAATTCTCTATGTTGAAAATTATTCTCTATGTTGAAAATATATTCTTCGAATGTCGTACGGCTCAATATACCGCAGTATGTGCTAGTAAGGGATAGAGGTCAACTGAAGGGTCGCCGGCCAATTCACTACAGGGATATCACTCAGAGGAAGGGATTGGCGCTTTAGGAGAGATATATGTGTTGGTCATCTGACAGAACCTGAGCGACGCTTTGATAAGCGCGCGATAAGATATCGCGTTCACGCGTGCCGCGTAAATATTGCCTCTATATAATACCCGGCCTGGCCTATAAATAACATACATATGATGCTCCCGGTTTTTCCACCCCGTTTACCCTCCCTCTTGCCCGTCACCGCGTCGGTTGCTATCGTTCTGCATCCACTTGCACGGCGGCGGCGTCGCCGAAGGAAACTGCCGCAGGATGAAAAGTAAGCGGGGTGTCGCGTATATACGCGTGTTCTCCGCACGTGTACGTGCTACACAAAGGCGCGTTTGTACAGGGAACACAGTGGAGGATGAGTTTCAGCGTGCGTGTGCGCGCGTACGTGTGTGCGTTTGTGCGCGCGCACGCGTGTGTGACACGATACCACGGTCTTGGCATGTATTCATACTCCGGCCGTCCATTGTCTCGAGTTATTCGAAGGCAAAAGATCGCAACTGAAGCGTTAAAGCTGACGTCATTGTTTCACTTTTCTTTCGTCGCGCGCATGCATCTGCCTACGCGCGCGTGCATATAGCACACGTGAGGCGCGAGCATCCCCCTGTGTACCGTTGTGTACATCATCGGCGCGGCGCCCCGAGCTATATCAATTCCGCGCGATATAACTCCGATACAACGCGCTTCGTTTTACAATACTTTGCGGCAATGCACGTTTTCCGTGCGCGTCGCTCACGCCGCCGTTAACAGACGCGACAGGCCGTAGCGATGCCGAAGGATCCCGGATGTGGCCAACTGTCGGAAGCGCGCCTCGCGTCTCGTCGGAATTAACGCAATTATTCCGAGTACAACATCGATACAATACACGTGCGCACGGCATTCGCGTTTCACTCAAGCATCCTTAAAGTCTGCTCAATATCGGCATTTCTCCGCGGTTTTCTCATTGCATATTGGATTTCAATCATAACTGGCCGTCTGCCAAAGCGCGAGCAAACAGCGCGCCGTTTGCGTGAGTTTAATTATTATTAAGAGAATGAAATTCGTCGAGAAGTTGGATAAAGAAAGGAAGAGAGAGAGAGAAAAAGAGTGTGTGCGTGTGTCGATGCGTATGCGTACACCTGTTAGGCAACCACACTCAACGTCCCCGTTACGAGAAGTGCATGTAACAGCCGATTCACCGTTCCCTCGCCATCACACGTCGTCCATAGCGTACTCTTCTGTTTGCGTGACATCAGCGTTAGCTCATTCCTGCGACCGACAATTTTATAACGGTGACGAGAATATTCCCGCTGCCGCAGGCTCTCTCCCTTAATTAATCGCGCGCGATGCGAGCGCGCACAAAATAGAAAGGCGCGTCTGTCGAGCGGGGAAAAATACCTCGCAGCGGGGGAAAAAGTCCTCTATGAACTGTGACCTGCGGATACACGGCTGACCCGCTTCATCATCGTCGCGATACGCTCCCTGCCAATCCTTCGTTGTGTATACGTGCTACGGATGCTGGCTGTCTCTCCTTGCGGTGACGGGATTAATCCTAAGGGCAGTTACTCACTCGTGTAGACTCCGGCACTCGTGTAGACACTGCCTGGCATTTATTAGCACAGGTCAATGCTTCAAATCGCCACTGGCACGGCGGAGCTGCGCTCCACTTGCACATACACATTCGCGCACATACATACGTTCTTATAGACAAGGTCGTTCCGTGACCTATCCGTTAAACTGGTTATTAAAAAAAGGAAACTGTCAAACCCCGGCGGGTATTGTAGGTAATACTCGATTCGTTTTACTTATCCGCGTTAGCTAAATCCGTAATGCGTTTGTGGAATGCGCGACCTTTATAAATAATTGACGGGAAAGCCGACAGGCGCACGAAGCAGGTTGCAGCAAAAGGACATAACACGCGGATTAAATTTTCTTTGGCGAAAATTCAATTTAAAAGTTCACACACGTGTGATGTACCGCAGGTAATTACCGGCGTGCGGTTGATTTTACATCGCGCATGACCCATATGTCTATTTAAATCTTATTAAGCGTAATTGATCAGAGTAATTACGTAGTCCGATAATGCGCGCTGTAATGCCCGTAAGTAGGTACGATGTTGGTGTAAATGATTTTTGATACGCGTACACAACAAGCGCAGCCGCGCAAAGGGATTTAATCAATAATAAACCTTCAGTCGATTATAGGAGTTCACTTCTATGTGTTCTAAAAGTTCTGCGTTTTCTAGAATTAGGCTCAGGTTGTTTACACATAAATATAGATATTTTTACGTGTTTTTTCAAAGACTTGTAATGTATAATCCTCTTTCTCCATTTTTTCTGTTGCAGTGAAGAAGGCGCGATTCGTCTGTGAAGATGGTTCGTATGTGGGAGGAATAGGGAAAGTTACGATGGATGATGGAAGTTTTACTTATCCGATCCATCGATTTGTTTCCCAATTTTTCTTTTCTGATTACTGAACTCGTACGAGCGAGATATTAACACGTGCGGAAACCGAGCGTTCAAAATTCGGGCTGAGACAAGCCGCAGAACCGGGGTCTTTATTCACGCTTCGTTTCCAAAGTCCGCGGATTTATTGCACCCCGCGATTGGAATAGTTCCAAGTTTCAGATTATGCGATTGCTCAAGCAGAATATCGTGACGTTCCGATTATACCGAAATAATTTTTCCGTGCGGAGATGTAACGTATTCTCACGGAAGATCGTAAAATATATATATCGAATTTATAAATCTGGGACGACACTTTCGCACATCTGAAAACTTATCATAATTTTTCGAAACTTCTCTAACAGGGAAAAAATAAATCAATAATTTCTATGGCATCGGAAAAACTTTGAATTTATGTCATTCATCGCGTCATTCAATATTTCTTACGATGACGAACATAATCTTGACAGTCTTCGCTTGTGCATTCATATTATGTCTTTTTTAAATATTCATTCGCGCATCACGTGTATGTCATGTGCAGAATGACATTATGAAGACTATTATTTCACGCAATTGTCGCAAGAATTGAAAAGCGTAACGATAACGTTCACGCTTGCATCGCGAACATAAATGCATTTAGTTTTATGAATTTATTCACTCAATGCTGCGACTACATTCATTCATATTAACTCTCTTCCTTATCAAGAACACATTTAGTCTCATCAAAGTTGATCGTACATTTTTGCAGTCGTTGTGGTATCTCACGTCTCTCATCTGCAAGACCGCGAATATCTCGGCGGGACTTATTCTCATCACGCAAACGACATTCGATTTGTTCCATATCTGGGTAGCTTCTCAGGTCAGGAGAGAGCTGCACGTTATTTTCGCTAGGATCTATTTATACGCGTCTAATTTTTTATTAATAATTCTCTCTCTCCCGAGCTCAGCGGTTAGATGCTACCGAGGTGGAACGCGAACGTATTTTGCCGGTTGCTTCGGAGACAATTTTCGTGGCTTCTAAAGTAAAATGTCGAGTATGACGCACTACTGTGCCCGAAACATCGTGTCGCGGGTCGTAAAATCCCGCTTCTGCTTTTTGCGCGACTTATCGAAGGCGTGCAGCTGAGAGCGTGTACAGGAGGTGCCCAAGGTGTGGGCAGAACTTATTGGAATTTAACAGTTCGCCTCCCTCCACTCGTGCACTCATTCTTGAACACATAAAACGCCCGTGGATGTCATCAGGTTCGCTCTTAAATTGCGGACAAAACGGTCTCATTCGCCGATATTACACGTTTATGGGAAACTAAAATAGCGATATTCTTTTTGTCGTAAACGTAATTCATCTGTTTCAAATGAGTCCAGTAAAAATGGTAAATTAAAAATAACGTGACGTATTTTTATATTATATTTTAATCGTGATATTCAATATATGTTTTGTCGTAATGATTTAGTATAATAACGTATTTCGCTCGTATGTTGTGAGTACTCGCCCTTATCACGTACATGGCATTTTGACTGGCCGAAAAGTAGATTATCGAAACGTAATTTCAGCGGAACAATTCAACTCCTATGTAACGTTGAAGCTGCAAAATGTGAAGTCAACGACAGTCACTGTGAAAGGGGCCAATCCATGCTGGGAACAAGACTTCCTCTTGTAAGTAACCGATAATTAATTTTACGCCGACACGTTCGTTTAGACACGCTGCAGCTTGAGAAACCCGTTAAAAATGTTGTTGAGTTAAACGAGTTTCTAGCAATTCGAAAATTCTCTGTGCCGTTACTATGGCTTTACACACTTCGGAAACAATGCGAACTATCGCGTGCGCACCGGCACTAAAATATCTAGGACAGCCGGTAATTTGTGCGCATCTAAAGGAATCTGAGACTAATCATACTCTTATTTAACGGGACTCTATCTTGGGACAGACGAAATAAATCCTGTCCGTCGACCGATCCGAGAATCGCGAAAATTTCTAATAAAATTACAGAGGGAGAAACGTGCTCCTTTTTCATGGCTCGGCATTATCAACCCCTTAGCTTAACAAACGCCTTCTTGTTTGAGATGAGATCCTTGGTCCATTACAGTCTTTTGTTTTCTGAACGGGCTGTTAAATGGATTACCGAAAAAAAGGAGTATAAAGGAAAGCTAAAGTAAAATTGGCTTGCGGATTAAAAAGGATTGTCTTGTTGTGCGATGTCGACCGTTACTATACGCGAAGATATATTGTTCTTGATCTTGGCTTGCTCGCGCAGCGTTTGACGCCAGCGAATTCTCCGTTAAAGTCTCGCTGTTAAATTTCGTTTAATCTACTTTGTACAGAAAGCATAACTGTTTACTTCACGACGTAATATTTCTTCGTGGTGCAAAAGGTTAATGGAACTTGTTTGTTACGCAGCGAAACGAATGACATGAATGCCGGGCTCGTGGTGGAGGTATGGTGCAAAGGATTCTTGTGGGACCGCTTTCTGGGCTACTACTATATCCCACTGTCAGAGGTGTCCTACATGAACGAGGTAACGAGAAATCAGTGCAACTTAAGTCGTACAGCAGAAGTACAGGATCGACAATCCGAACAGCACACGTCCGATATTTGTGACACCAACAGTAACACACAGCCAGACATCATCACTGACACGGTACACTAACTCACAATCAGTACATTCGCTATACACTGCAATATTACACTCGCTCACATTTTTGCGACGTCAAAGCGATTAAAATATTCAAAGCGATTGAAACATTCGATGACACTGCTATTACTGCCTCGCGATGGCAGCGACAAACACTCCTTGCAATTTATAACTTGTTCGTTATAAATTCGATACAATCGACGAGAGTCATTTCGCTTTGTCTGCATTTATTTCTCATCGCGAAGGTAGAGATTGACTATTTTTAAGGGAACATAGTCGTACGCCGATTACGGTTTACGAGCAATTCTTAAGCACCCTCTGCACGTAATGATCTTCCGCAAAATCCGCTCATTCTCCGCCGGATGCGCTCTCATCAGCCCTCCCTCCGTCTTTAGTAGCATCGTAGGCGAAATGAAATTCGACGAGTATTTGCTCATCGAACGGAATCAAAACCAATCACCACTTTGGCACGTTACTTAGAGTCCATCCATCAGTTTTTGGCGGAATAATTGGATAATTTTCGATAACAGTATTCTTCAGCAAACGTCCGTCATCGTGGCTCTCTATTGCGCAGGTGTGAAAATTCTGTACGATCACTCTATTTTCGTTTCTATAACGTGCTATAAATTCAGGAACGATGATTGAGCTATAAACATAGGGAATATGACACAATAAATCGACGTCACGTCCGATGTGTGACCGATCGTGAGGTCCATTCGGCCGGTATATTATGTCGCACGTGTATAAATTGAATTCGCGAAGGTGACGTAACGATGACCTATACCAACGTCGCCTAATTCGTTGTGTGTTTTCACGAACGCAATCACGCGCAAATGTAGAGTACACACCGTACACGAAGAATACGGTGATTAACGATAAAGCGTAATTTACGTCGCTGACGTGAGCAAGCAACGCGGTTGCGATAGCGGAGATGGCGATTTATCTCTCTTTTTCCCTCCCTCTCTCTCTCTCTCTGTTTCTGCCTCTAAGATACATTTACGATGCATATTGCGTTCATAATTAGCGCATAATTAGATATTAATAACAGCCGCGAGGGACCCAATTTCTCTTATCGCCGCTTCCATCGGGCATGCTCTCAGGCTCTTGAAACGTAAGTTACCGGAACTTGGGGATGTCGATTCGCGTAACGCAAATTACATTTCACTTGGCGACTCATACGATAAATTGGTGTACTTGGATAGATATTTTCCGGCTCGGTCTCTCATACGAGAGGTAGCGAGAGACTCGAGAGAGATTAAGATTCAGATTCTTTTCATCCTTGTACTACTATGATATGCCTTTTGAGGTTTACGGATCTACCGAGATTTCTTCCTGCGATTTCGTTTCCTTTATCTTTCTGTCTTTATTTGTGAGGCACGGTTGAATGCACTTCTGCACGATGACAAAAGTGAATTTTCGCTAATTAAATTGCCCGAATGCTTCATCTCAAGGTTGCAGGGATGAAGAAATGCAAGGTATTCATTCGGCAAAATCACCCTTTCCCTGGCGAGAATAATAACTCTTTGGAGCGTTCAGTCATTCTTTTAAATGACTAGACAGGAGTCACTCATGCGCGACTCGGAAGCGAAGAAGCAATTCACCTTTTCTTTCGCTCCTCTTCCTTGTTATTCAAATTCTCAGAGACCGCCCGAGTGCCTTAAAGTCAATTTCTCGTTGTCCTCCTTGTGGCAGCACGATCTCATTATCAGTATCATAAATCGGATTAGAACTTTTTTCTATGAAAAAAGAATTCCAGTTAATATGCACGACGGTTTTCTAAGACGTTTTCTCAAAGTCAGCTTTCAGCAAAATAACATTTTTTATGAGCGCAAATAATTTATAGGAGAATATATGTCGAAAGTACGAATGGGTCAATATATGTATATATAGCATCGACAAACAAGTGGAAGAAGATGATTAAAGTCAGGCCTAGTTTGTTTGCTCCGCGCGAAATGCATCTGCAGCTATTTCGGAAAAACGAACAAATCAAATTAGACAGTTATATTACAAATATCAGTCAATTTTGTTACACGTGTAAAAATATAGTTTCACTTTTGTGTCTTTTTACTAATATTACTCTTCGCGAGTGTCTCTTTCGTGAAGCTATCGTCTTTTTTACACTCGAAGGATTACTCGACGTTTGATCACAAAACTTTTCTTCCTCAATGAAAATTCTAGTGAGAAGAACGCAAACGAAAATTTGCTCTCCGATAAAAGACAATCTCTTTGCTAAAGATTTAAACTCGCATTCGTACGATCTCTTTGCGTTCGAACGAGGTCGAAATCACGCCTGGCGTCGTTCTCGACCACGACATCGCCATCACTATCGGCAATATACCGGATCCTCATCCGCTCGTGACGTCACTTGGCGCGCGGCCAAATCGCGACGCTCAATGAAACGTTCGGGGTAGCCGGGTCGCCGAGTGGGCGATGTGGCCGACGTGGGTTTACGACGACACTGTGCTGCGTGCATACACATGCAAGCGGACTTTAGGAAAGGCAACGACCTTGACGAGATATTCAGCTGATTCTCGCGCTTTTTCTTCGCCCCGAAGAAGCCTGACACGACGGCATTTACCGGGCGATCCTCGAGAGGAGACTCTCCTCGCGCTAACGATCTCTCATTCACACCAGCGAAATAAAGTATTTCGCGCGACAATTTTATACCCTTTATACCTGTATCTGTATCCATTACGTTTTCGCTTCTCCGTAAGATACCACGTTACTCTTCAGTTACAAGAGCAAAAGTTGATGACCGCGTGATCTATGATCCGCGACGGTGAGCACAAAAGCGATGCCGTCGTCCTTTATCCCGCGGCGAGAGATGCGTTAAGGCGTTCTCCCTCGGTGAAGTTCTTTCGTTCGGCTTTTCGCTTTAAACCGCACAATTGCGGCAACAATGGGTGAATCCACAAATCACGCTGTAAATCGTTCCTCCACGTTTCTGGACGAGCGATCGACGAACCGCGCGCTCACCAGCAGCGGTGACATTCGCGGAGATAAAGCGTCGATGCGGAAGAGAGAAAAAGAGTTGGTAAATGTATGCGCGCACGTGTGTAAGAAGGATAAAGGAGGCCGGCGCGCGAGGAGACGTGTGGGAGCGCGGGGAGCAACTGGGACTCGGTCGAGAGTGGATGAAAGATGACGAACGGGAAAGATGATGAAGACGATATGTAACCGCATGCTCGACGACGGCGGCGGCGGTCGAAAAACCGGCGGGCGCGAAACGCGACGGTGTGAGGTAAACGAGCCTCGAAGTACCAATGTGCGAGGTCAGATTGCTTTCCCTTCGTGTTGCGGAGAGGACGATCTGGGTCAGCCGCGGCTTAAAATATTCATAAAACGGCACGCGAGATCTACATACGGCCCGATTCGATACGCACTGGAAATACACGTGCCGAGCGGCGTCGAATAATTCGTTGTTGGCCTGGCACCGCCAATATCAGAGACGCAGATTGCAATTCGCCACGGACGATGATGTCTTATTGTCTCGTACCCGACAGCGTTGTTCGCGTGCTACTGACACAGGCCTGACAGCGTCGTCGGCGCGACCCGGTATTACCGAGCGACGAAGTTCCGAAGGTACAGCGCGCGGAAGATTTTCATGTCGGCGGGTCTCTCTCGACGGCTGAATTTCGGTATCTGATTCAACACTCGCGAGAGCGCTCGTCTCGATCCCGCGCCTCCGGCTTTAATTCGCGAGACTCTGATTAATAGCGCGTCGCCAGCGCATTTCGTTCTTCTGGTTTTATACGACTCTGTCCGAAGGAGAGATGGATCTCCCCGTTCGAGTCGGACCTCTGTTCACGAGCGATTTATTTTTCGTCATTTGCATTTTCATTACCGATTCGAATCTTTTTCTTTGCCTCTCTTCGTCTACCTATCTATCTATCTGTCCGTCTATCTATTCATCTCTCCGGTGGCCGCAACGACGACAGCCTAGATCCTTCTCTAGCTCGGCTTTAACGGACGCCGGAAAATCAATCGACGGCCCGTTTAAGTGGCTCCCTGACATTTTCCGCTATAACCCGGAGAAAACAAGAACGAGACCACCGTCGATTTACTTAATAGCGGCGGCAGCAAAGAGACCTGCGCGCCTATCCGCACCGCGCGTGTAACGCGAGAGAAGTAGCAGTCGTAACTGCGATGGCTCAGCTGATGGAAAACGGATCCCAGGATCATCTTCGTGATCCATGGAGAATTTCAGGCTGATGGACGATCGTACTTTCGGGGAGGCTGGTGCGGGGGAGGGGAGAGAAAGGAGGAAAACGTCATAGAAGCAAGAAGGAGTCGTCGATCGATCGCGCGGGCCGTTTACGCTTTTACCTTTTCTCCCCCTTCGACTCTCCTCCTTCCCTGCCTCTGAAGTAGTCATCCAGGTCCTGTCGAAATCACGTCACGATCGTAGACACGTGGTCGAGCATTCTCGTGTTAGGAACAGTACGAGGGGATGCCATCCGAGTCAGGACATTTCGGTGGGATCGGGGCGAGTTACTTGCTGTTTGCTCTTGACTAGTGGCTCGTGAGACCTCGCAAGTGGATGTAGTCGACCGCTTTGTTGACCCGAAGAATTGACGAGCGGCAATCGTCCATTCCATTCTGAATTGTGACGAGAGCGGGAAATTAGGCGGCCGAGCCGCATTGGGACGGCTTTTATCGGCGAACGAGTCTCTCCTTGCGCTCTCGTGGGCGGAAAAATCGAAGCATGTACCTATCGACGCGTGGGACACGTTATGTGTGCTGGCACTATCGAATGAACGACGATACGTTGTATTCGAACCGCCCGTCTAGTTATATAAACATGCGACGTAATAAAGCGACAGAAATAAATCGCTGGTATTAATCCCTCCTGTTGCGCGTAGGATCATTTGGCAGGAACGATTGGATGTCAAATAAATTCATTGTCGTATGCGAGAATGGTTAAAATATTGTTATTGCTTGCGAAACGACGCGCAGTTATTACCTTTGAAAGCTCTCGGAAAGCGAGGGACGCTTTTCGAGAATTTCATGAAGCCTTTTAAACCACAGCCAACGGACAATCAGTATTATTATCCAACGATATTAATTCTTTCAAGTCGTTTTCAAGTGTCGGTCGTAGTCATACAATTGTCATGTTTCTCGAGCGAAATAATGCTCGCCTGAGAATGCGGCCGTCATTCCAAACGGCTTAAGACAAATCGTCGGCCGTCCGTAACAAATGCGCTCCTAAGTAGACGCGCAAACAACGATGTCACTGGTGCGTTCGAGTTCACGTGATGAACACATTATACGTCTCGTTGAAGTAGACGTATTATAGTCCAGCTTGCCACATTCGCAATTATGCGGCTTGTATCCCGATCTCGCGCTACTATCAGCGACTATATGTCCACTATTGAGGACCAAAGTTTTTTCGATCGTGATCGGTATAATCAGACAGTTCGCAGTTTGTAAGCAACGCGGAAGCTGAATGACTTTTCACCGCGACGAGAAAGCTTTAAAACTTCCTGTTGTCCTCGCGCGCAGTCCTTCGACTTCACTCGACCGTTAACGCGCTTCAACCACCCGCCACTTTCTCACCGAACTGAAAATCGTTGAATTCCACGCTATCTCTCGTGCACGATACGCGACCCACGGGTATTTCTGCCGACTGGTGGAGAGTCATTGTGCCATCGGACGCTTAATTACGCGGGTGTCGTATCCTATTCGCGAACGCTCGTCAACCCCATCTCCGCAACTACGATCACCGGCTCCCATGACGTTCTCGTCGCGTCGGCAATTCTCTTTTTATCGTCGCGAGATTAAGAAGCGAGACTTCGCGCGCCGACGTGACCGTGGAGGACGCGCGTTTATCGAAGGAGACGAAGAAAGAGGCACGGAACGGACTATTAGCGATCGCGTCATGCATACGTCTCGCGCAGAAACGCGATCTAACGATGCATTTCTCCGACTTCTTCCGCAGTACCTTACTACTTGTCACGTGGAGAGAATAAATTGTATCACGCAATAATTTTCGAAGAAATAATGATCGATGCGACAAAATACGAGAGCTTAGAATAGAGCATAGAGTAATATGCTCATTTTACATTCATTAGTCTACCGTGTATTCTTCTTTTCGAGCAAATAGAAAAATTATATGTCTGGCGCACGAAAGGAAGGAGCCGTCTTTTTCCATGCCGGCTCTATCGGTGCGACAAAATAAAATAGCTTAGAATAGAGCATAAAGTAATATGCTCATTTTACATTCATTAGTCTACCGTGTATTTTTCTTTTCGAGCAAATAAAAAAATTATTATATGTCTGGCGCACGAAAGGAAGGAGCCGTC
>NJRQ01000062.1:234858-284469 GCA_003063805.1 Aphaenogaster ashmeadi | reverse complement strand
AAAATGTTTTTCTATTATTATTATTATAATCGGTAATAATAATCAAATACTTCAAAAGAAAGTAAATGCATCTCACAAGCTTACCAAGAATTTTTTTTCAGTGTGGAATAGAGCATAAAGTGATATGCGCATTTTACATTCATTAGTCTACCGTGCATTCTTTTTTTCGAACAAATAAAGAAATTATTATGCGTCTGGCGTACGAAAGGAAAGAGCCGTCTTTTTCCGTGCCGGCTCTATCGGCAGTGGAAGTCGATAAATTGCGTGAAAACTCGTTTCCTCCGCTCTAATGTCATTGAGAAATCATATCTTTCTCTCGGTGCTCGATGGAAGCGCATATTAGGCCCTCGTAAGTGATAGCGATCGATCAATGGCGCGACCATCTTCTCGCTGGAGACGCGAACGCGTATCTCACTCGCTTTCTTATTCTTTCCCATGCGATAGATACGTTAATTAGACCGGGGTTTGCGAGAAAAGTGATTGAAACCAGAAAGGTAAGGGCGAAACCGGTGCGTCACACCAGTTCCCGTCACTGCTAACCTAATTCGACTCTCCCCTCAGTAGCACCTCGTAATAGGGCGGAATTAACTGGAACGAACGACCGCACACTGCTCCTGAACTGCTGTCCTTCTTATTTTAGTGCCATTAACGGCGAAGCCGCCCACGATATCGCTCCGTACCTATTGCTTTACCAACGCAGAAAATTTTAACTTCTCCCATAATAATAAAAAATTCATTCGTCGCGCTGTCCATTAAAATTGCGGGCTCGCGCGAGGAAATGTGTCCGAGAGAAGAATTTTGCATTTTACATGCGACATTTACGTGACACGGGACCGAAGAAGAGAGAGAGAGAGAGAGATTCGTGCCAGTAGGTGAATATAAATTGATACTCCGATCTCTGTATTTTCGTGTTACGTGTAACGAACAGGGATGAACTTTTGTTACCGTCGATGTTTTCGTACGCCGGCCGATGGATGTTCGCTTTGGTCTTTAATGGTCTATTGATTTCCAGAGGCAAAATGCAACCTACCCCTAATAATAGCCGATTATATCTTAGCGTCGCGTCTGACCAATTGAGATCACGAGTCGGTATCGGAATAATCTTCTGCAATTTCCACTCCCTGCCATTTACGTATCGACTGCAAAAACATCGCGCTGCCGTTATTTTCCATGCGGCAAAAGAAGATGGTACGATCAGGATTACGACAATTCGTTCATAATTTCTATTGCTGCGCCAGCGATATTCACTGCGAAATTGATGCTATACCAGATATAACATAATATCCAAGAGAAAATCAATTTATCAAGCCAACCGATATAACGACGGCAAAGTTTAGGTGACGTAATTTGGCAATGTGAGAGAGTATCGCTGTTTCAATGTTTTCCACGCGCGTCATTGAAATTTGACCACAATTTCTTTTCCGCGCTGGTCGTAATTCTCGCGCGAATTTTTCGGGACAAACAGATCCATTCGAGACAGGGCGCCGCCGCGGGATTTGTATCCTGTTTTCGAGAAATGCTTTTTCGCCGCTAGACATAGCGCAATCTCGGTGTTTTCCTCCCGTCTTTGTCGATATCGTGGCACGTGAACGTGTTTGCGAAGTCGAAGTTTTCTGCGTTTAAATCATCGTCGAAAAACGCGGAGGGATAAGTCGGTCGCTCGTTTTTTCTCGCGAGTTTAAATTATGCCTTCGTCAACTTGTTAAAGATGTTTTGCAACTGATTGCGAAACTTGTGTGAATAATTTACGAATTAATCGTCCGCCGGCCTTAACTTTTTCGATCGGGAAAATCGCGTCACGAGGCATTACTGTTCGACGTATCATTTCGCGATTGGGGGAAAAAAAGTCTGTATTTTTAGAAGGAAAAGATCACGCAGAAACTCAAATTGATACGGACAGAAGCCCTCGCTCGAGCGTGATTCGTTTGAATTACGGTAGTTGCGGAGCTTTTAAGCCGCTAAACCATCGATGCTCGAAGCTACGTTTTGTTTTACGGTCACGTGCTATGTGAGGCAACAGAATGTATATATATATATATATATATATATATATATATATGTGTGTCGAACTGTGCAGCCGCTCGCTGCAGTTCCGCTCGTCGTCTATTGATTTTGGCCAAGATTTTCTTAGATTTACCACACTCGATCCAATTTTCGCTCGATTTTTCGTCCGACCACTCGCCTCGCAAAATGGAAAAGCGGAGTCGAGAGGATTGAATACGCCTTTCCCTGATCCAGGCGTCTTCGTGCCGGCGGCGCATAAGCTGCACGTGCACGTCCGTAAGGTACATCATCCCCGCAATGGCGCAATATCGCATCCGCGCATAGACTAATTCCGTACGCCGCGCAAAGAATACGCGCTTCGACGATTACATAAATTACGCGGCGGCCCGTATCTAATAATCGCACCTGCTCACGGGGGGTTGCGCGCCGGACGCGGCCGGAATACGGGAGGGAGATTGTTTCGAGTGAATTATTTCCCGCGCCGCCGGCAGCGTACCGTTGAAGGTACCGTGACTAATGGCCCGTATTAATTAATTCATTATTTTACGCACGAGCGCTGAAGATACCGCGGCGTTTCCGCGACTGGGTGGAGATACGCGGATGTCGCCGTAACGATTTTGACTTTCAGTAACGAGGAATTATGACCACGGTAGCTCGCTGTAACCGCGACGTACGTGGCGCTTTACCGGCTTATCGGCTTGGGGGAAAAAAGTGCCGCTGCGTTTAAAGGACGGCGTTTCCGATTTCAGGAGACTACCGGACAGTGGGTCAGCCTCGGCCTGGAGCTGGAGCAGAGGGGCAACGAGATCGTCGGCACGAAGAAACCGACGGGCCATTCGCTTCTGATTGACTGCCGGCTGGAGCTGCCGTATGGTAAGTGACGACACGATCCCGTTAGATTACGGTAGATGATGAAAATCGCATGGCTGACGTATGTAATCGTACATATACGAGATATGGGAATACGTTTGACGTATATCGGTGTCACATCATGTCGGGCGAACGGAAGATTCGACCTGCGACAGTCGCCGGCGAGAATATTCATGCAAATTCTGACGTTGTAATTTGTCAGTTTCGACGCCACGATCGATTCGCGCCGTCGCATCTCCGATCTGCCGTTCGTCCATTCGCTCCTAATCGCCCCTTCGAACGCCAGCATGACTGCGTTCTGATCGCGCCATGATTTCTGTACGCAAGAATAAAAGAAAATCTGCCGCGAAAGGCGGCAGTTTGCTCTTTACCGCGTGGTATTCACTGAGCGCGATGCGATTGCCAAAAGTGCGCTCGCGGAGCAGAGAAAGGAAAGCTCGAGAAGCACGAATCGTCCAATTTCACAACCAACGAATTGCGAACGTAATCTGAGATGGCGTAACCCCAGAATGTTTTGTGAAAGAGGTAGACGGAGGTCGGGAAGAATGCGGGTTAACGCTAAGGAATAGCTTGGGGATTGTAAAAGCATTAAGCGAAATTTCGAATACCGCCCCAAGTAGAACAGGAAGTCATGATGACGTCAAAATTACGTCAAAATGATCCTAAAATGACGCCTTTGACGTCATTTTGACGTGATAATGACTTACTGTTCTGTCTGGGGCGCGAACGGAATCGCGGCGATAATGGAATACGAGAATCGTCAAACAGTTCTCTCCGTGTCACTCGAGACAAGATCGCAACGTTAAATCCGCGATGGTGAGAGAAAAAAAAATGACGCGAAGCCATCATTGGAGAGCTGTCGAGCTCTCCTCCTCGTCGAGCAAACGGGACGAACTTTTAATTGAGTACGTCTGCGAACTTGTCGAATCCGCTGTTGGCTCGGCGCCCGCACATTCCGACTTCGCCGTCGTGCTTTACGCAGTTACGTGTCCCGCGAATTGTTTCGATGTCTGCAATTCCACGCGACAAAAGGTAACCGAGAAACGGCACGTGGGACTCTCGGAAGATACGGAGGGATTTCCGAGCAAATGAAAGGGATTGTGTGCCTCCCGAAGCTCCGATTGTGTGCTCCGTCCTGCCGTACGTCGCGAGCGGAATTTTAAAATCGTTAGCCCGGCCGTGTTTCTTAATCTACAATCTAACGCGCTTAAGAACTCTCGTCAGACTCACGCGACGAAAAAAGGGGCAACGAGGCGAAGCAAGTTCGGCGAAACAAGCATTTTCCGCGGCGGCGAGTGACGCGACAAGTTTTCATATCATAGACGCGCGAATTTCTTCCAGACTAAAGGCCCCCGCACAATCAAAAATATAAGGGACAAGGAACAGATATTAGAGATTGGGATGAGAAAGAAGGAAGAAAAAAGATTCTTCCTTCTTTCTTTTTCCACATCCCAATCGCTAATATCTGTTCCTTGTTCCTTATATTTTCGATTGTGCGGAGGCCTTTACCAGGAAGATTCTTCCTTCTTTCTTCTTCCACATCCCAATCGCTACACGGAAAGAACGGTTTTGCTGAAATATTAAAAAATTTGCCCAGATACAGATCTGAAAAATAATTTTGTTGGATCATTAAAATAATTATGTAGGACACTCCAACATAATGATAATGCTGCAAAAAGTTTAGATATTCTAGCAACTATTTTAGGCGTCCTACATAATTATTTTGATGATCCAACAAAATTATTTTTCAGATCTGTATCTGGCCAAATTTTTTAATATTTCAGCAAAACCATTCTTTCCGTGTAATATCTGTTCCTTGTTCCTTATATTTTCGATTGTGCGGAGGCCTTTACTCTTGCCGGTCTTTTCCTCGCGATCCTTCCCCGATTCGTTGCCCGCCTCGGCGAGCACTGTCAAGGTCTCGAACCCATCGAGGTCCCTCCGGATATCGACGCGACGACCTGCAGTTTACTGGAGCTTTCGGCGAGCTCGCGGCAGCAACAAGTACAACTTTTTCGGGTTTGGCATACATACGCGTATCAGATATACGTGGAAACCTTCCATTAATCCCGCTGTTTTCGCGGAACCATGAGGGTCCATGCAATTACCAGAGCGGGCCTTTAACCAGGATTGACGTGCTTTCACCTAGTGCCCGGTCGTCGACATGCCCGCGCGATCGATACGCTATCGACCTACCGCGACGAAAAGGTCCACGAAAAGGGGGCTAATCGTACGTTACGATTCGCTCGATCGCGTTTTCGAATCCGGATGAATTTACGAGTGCACGTAAGCACTTGACATTTTTAATACGATTCGCGGATAAAGCCGGGACGATAGCGCGCGCGATAGGCGCGCGGCTTAATCCCTATGTAAATTTTCAGGAATTTATTTCCAGCGGTCGGAGAACGGTTTCTCGCGTAACAATATCTCGATCTAGAAATCTAACGTCCGTCGTCGTGAGTGCGCGAGTCTTTTCTTAAAGCCGGCCCCGCGTACGAACGTGTCCCCGCGTACAAACGTTCCGCGTTCCATTAAAACGTGCAAATTATTTTCCGCCACGCGATGCACGGTTTGACCGTGTTGCGAAATGAGGAAAAACGAGGCCGCTTATAATAAACCTCCCCCTCCCTGCTTTTATACGTGCTGACGTTTCGCCGCGTACGGAGATCCGCCAGCCGTCTCTCTTACTCTCATGCCATTTCTTTTTCCGCTCTGCATTTTCCCGCCGCCGCCGCCGCTTCCGGTTTTCGATCCGCGCCAACTGCGCACCGTTTAATGGATTTTTACCGCGCACGATGTATATTTCCCTTCCGTGTAATACTTTTTGTTACTGACTTTTTTCTCCGAGAGTGCGTAAAGAAAGAGAGACGTTCTTTTATCTTGTCATGTAGAACGAGACGACGACGTAAAAGGAGGAAAGATGCTTAAAGAAAAATCAAGAAGATTTTCGCAAAGAGAGACGCGAAGCGGGAATCGTAATTAAAGTTTATCTGAGAAATAGGTTGCCATTTAGCGAAGTGTGTACAGTAGTCGGTAAGGGGATTTCGAGTTCGTGGAGACTACAATTTCGCTGACTTAAAGTGTCGAAAGTTGATAACAAAATTTCTTCGATAATTGCAGATAATTAATCAGTTACTAACAAAATTAACATCGCATTTACGTCACTGTGTGTGGGATGAAACTTTTGGCATAATTTCCCTTTACTTTTCTCTACCTCTATTTCGAGCCGTGGAATTGACGTAAATAACAAGTATCGTGAAGTAAATTTCGCAGTTTTACTTATTTCTAAGCTTTTACCGAAAGAAAATTGCCGTATCTATTGCTACAATTCGACGAGCGAAAGGTACGAAAGAAAAATATTGGTCTTGTGCACTGTCAAAACCTTTCGTGTCTTTTCGATGTGACTTTTCCTTCCCATTGGTTACTTTACGATACTTCTTTCGAGCATATGGGGCGCTCTAGGTTCTCTGCTTTTCTTTTTATCTCTACAGATTCTTTGATCAATTTGCAGTTGATGTTTTATTAGCACAACAAAGGATTATTTTTCATTTAATTGGAAGTCGAGATTTTAGAAGTTTAATTTAAGAATTAATTACAATAATATCCTCGATACTGAATATTAAATGTGAAAAAGATGCTCGATCAGATTTCCACAACAAACGCAAATCGATGACGAAAATGTACAGATGAAAGAAAGTACTGGGAAAGTGCTGAAATACTTTGCATAATAACTGCTAAGTATAGCTTCCAATTGAAGAAATCGCAAAGTATACAGTCGTGCATATATTACTTTGCTTTTCTTTCATGAGCCGCGAAGGTTATAGACCACAAGAAAAAAATCACTTTTGGAAATCGCAATCGCGCGAGATATCACGCGCTGAAGAGCGCGAAACGATGGACATGATCGCCACTCGAATCATGCACATCCACAACCTTCCGTCTGATCAGTGTCTGACCAATCAGGAAAGCGCGTACAACGAACTGGATGGAAAGCCCTGCTAACGAGCAAAACAGCAATGCAGTTGCGAGCAGCCCGGCCCATGTGTGGCTCAGGTACCCTCGTCAAGAGATCCTGATCGTGGGATCATCCTTGATCGCGAGATCTCTATTTTTCGCTTTATCGTTTCGACTCCACCGACCGACCTGCATCCGAATACCATGTGATGTAACACTCTCGCCGATCGTGGATTCGCGTCCATCTCGCGCAGTTCTCCCGTCGTAAAATTTAACGATCCCCTTTAACGAGAGACCTCTCGATTGAAGCAGTTAATTACAATTAGCGCGGGAACTAATTCCTCGGGATGACCGAGATAAGTGCTCGTTCGAAGAGAATTTTCGATACCAAGATTTATTATCCGCGGAGATCGTTCTCGGTAATCTTCTAGCGTTATAAGGATGCCAATATTCATGCCACATGTAAAAACTCAATATGTTGTGCCACTATTGTCACTTTGTTGCGTTGCTCAGAGGTAAAGGACTCTTGAACAATTATCTGAAATCTTGATGATCA
Source organism: Aphaenogaster ashmeadi (assembly GCA_003063805.1). Classification (NCBI taxonomy): domain Eukaryota; kingdom Metazoa; phylum Arthropoda; class Insecta; order Hymenoptera; family Formicidae; genus Aphaenogaster; species Aphaenogaster ashmeadi. The sequence goes on along the minus strand of NJRQ01000062.1, from coordinate 277,085 downwards.
TCGCGTGTCCACGATCCGCGACGAAGAATATTCGTTTTATTTGTACGCAATTAGCGTTAACGAACCCCTTCTTGCTCGTCAGTCACTGCACCAGAAACCCTCTCTCCTCGTCCCGAATTCCTCGGCTTATCTTTCTTCACGCGTCAATTTTTAACGCGCGCGAGTTGGCCGGGTAACGACGGGGGTTTGTAATAATTACGTGGAAGATCGGTTCTCTCGGCCGCGAAATAGGACTCGCTGTCGCGCCGAAAGACGCGTTTACGAGGGGGGACCATTCAGTTTTATCTGTGCATATCGCGTCCGCCGGATATCTTTTGTCTTCCAGCGAATGCTCCCCTCGCTTTGTTTCATTAACTTAAGTGCAGTTGCTTTTCATGTGCCCCACGTGCGTGTGTCGAGCAAGGGATAGCAGAGGCGTACCCCGGGTGGGCGGCAGTCACGCGACCAGAAGTTGTTCCAGTCGTTAACGGTGGACTTTGATACGATTTCGTACCTGATTAGCTGACTTTAATTACGACGTTGCGGCGACGCGCGCGGCCGTGTTACTGGAAACCTACTAAAAGCCTTTCACCGCGAAAATTGCTGACGACACACCGCCGCGTAACTGGGAAAACCCGACGATGAGACGCGCGACGTATTTTTGTAAATTCTCCGTCATTATTCGAATACATTTCCGCGTAACGCGCGATACATCGGTTTATCGTCCCACTCATCCTCTAGGCATCGGCGATCGAGAAACACAACGCCGTAAAACAAGCACAGCATCACCATCCCGAATGATTTCCTCTTCACCACCAGATCACTGCGTGTGAATCTGTCATGTGTGAGTTTAGCGAAAAGAGGTAGGATGTTCGATGTTTCTGCTTTCACGTATTCTCTTTGATTGCCCTCGTCCGGCGCGCTATTGTTATTCTATTTTGCCGGGAAATGAAAATATACGGTCACGCTACTGTCTGCGGCAATATTGTTGCAAATGAGATAAAATATTTTCTATGCGACGTTTTCAATGAATGTCTAAAGGGTCGATGAAGCAGTCACCGAACGTTACGTGCCTTTAAAAACGAGCACTGTGTTTATGAGTGACGCACGTAGTGAAAAATTTGTTAGCATTAACAGAAGAAGCAGATGAAACGACAAAGCGATCGCTCAGCAAGTACAGACGATGACGATTTCTGATGAATTTTAATCATACGTTTATTTCATAAACATTCATATTCGATTTAACTCCAAAAACGATTTGTTTGAATTATTATGTCGTCAAATATTTGTTCATTGAAATATCGTTCTCTTCTCATTATTTGATCAATTATTTGCCAGCTTCTGTTTCTCTGTTTTGCGTCAGTTTAATATCATTTTAATTAGCTTTGTTATACGCACTGATGGATATTATGACGGTTAACTGCATTATTTCAGCATACGAGTACATAACTCGTTTATAATGTGGAGAACCTGAAGAAAGTTGCATAACTGTTTAATTACTTAATTGGAAAGGAGACAAGCTTCAGATATTTATTACACGCTCGGAAGAAATATTATTGCGGAACACGCCCACGACTATTCTGTGTATGCGAATTATAATTATTAGTTCGTGGATCTTGAATGTTTCGTTCTCATTAAGATGTGACATTTACGTCACAGAAAAATAATGAGCTTTGTGACGCGATTATGTGATGCAATAATCGAGCACGCGGCGCCTCGCTCTCAGGCGCTGCATTTTTGCGCATTGCATTCGTTCAATTGGTCGATATTAACTTGAATCGACTGAAGACAAAAGAGATTTTCTCTCTTCAGGTATAACTTCTTTTTTTCGTGAGCGCACACACACGTATACACACACACATACTTAATCCCGGAGCACCATCGCACGTGCACGCAGTGGCGCGGCGATAGCACAATAGGGGGGTGGGGGTGATTTCGAATGAGTAAAGATAAGAAAGAGAAAGAGATCAGAGATTCTATTGTACGATGTGCTGTTCTTTCAAGTATCGATACATATGAAATGAGAGGGTACCTGCAGATACATTAAGCTATGGCTGCGACACTGTAATTAACGACTGTCCGTAGATACTTGTTCCCCTTTTTCCGCTATCTCCGTCTCTCTCTACCTGTCTGTCTTACGTAACTATACCTGTATCTTATAATTAGTTACACGGGAATTGTGCTGTGGCATTATTAGTAACGTTAACGTCAGAATCACAAACGAACCACGATGGGGGAGCAATACCGATATTAGTGGTTAGTACACTGTCCATCGTTAAGTACAATCTCATTCGGGCGCGATGACGGGAGGCCTTTTATAGTTCAATCTTATTCAAGCATGAGCAAGCATCGTGGAGTGTGTACCTATTCTTTTTCTCCGCGACCATTCTCTCGTACAATGAAGACATTCACGCGGTATTTCGAGAAAGAGAGAGAGAGAGACAGACACACTTTGAAAGAACGTTGAGATAAGTTGTTCGTTTATTCAGTTTCTCTCAAAGATTCTTTTTGCGTGATATGCTAGGATGACTACAATGCATAGATAATCGATATTATTACCGGCAATTTTTTAAAAATATGAATGTGTAAACAATTACTATAGCTAATATATGTATAATAAACATCTCTTTTTAACTTGTAATGAAGGGACGCATAGATAACGGATGTATACATTGCTCGAACACGTTATATGCGAAGAAGGATTCTCTTCTTCGTCGCTTTTGATGCATATAGCGCAGCAACATTCTTGTTAATATATTATTTCGTAACATTCAATGTGCATATTGTGCGCGACATATTCAATTTTCCTGCGTACGGCAAAATCTAGGCATTCAAAATATACGCAAATAACGGCCAACATTTGTGTGCAGCGTACAACAAATAAATAGAACATTTTTCGCCCGTAGCGCAGGTTGTCGGTCCGATATTAATATGCGAATTTAAAACGTATTAATGAAATATCGAACCGCATGCCAGTTATTACTTTTACAAAACGGCCGTTTCGTAAAGCTGAAACGTTTCTTCACTTAAATTGATATTGCGATTAATCAATTCGATTGCCGTTTATAATTAAGCATTTTAAAAACCCTCATGAAAAATCGCGGAAAATCCTCAGCCAGAAGTGAATCTATTGTCACGCATTAATATATATATATAATATGTAATGTAGATATAATTTTATTATATATATATATATATATATATATGTAATGTATATATTAGGCTGACAATCTGAAAGATAATTATTTATTCCGTATTATTCAAAATGGATTAATTACACGCTTCCGTTCAGCCATGTACGTAACCGAGCACGAAGAAGCAAACCGGATATACGAGGTTAGAGATAAAAGCAACGAGGGGTGATGAGTAGAACGAAGACGACCTTCCGGGGATTTAACTCGGCAGTAAATCGTCACCTGTGTCGCTTGTCGGTATATAAGGCGACCCGTTTAGAACGAAATACACGAGTTCACTTTTGGTGCTATTCTAGGCAATCCGCTGCCTTAAGATAAGCTAAGGAAATGGTATTGGATATTTAATTACCCAGATATTTTTATGATCGCAATATAATGGATTTAATTCTATTAAAATACAAATAATTTACTAATACTCCAATAATGTATTAATTCAATCCAAGAATCGCTAAGATTGTTAACGTTCAACAATGTATATACGTTCTTTTATTATATAAACTTCCTACATAATTGCATGGCAATGACAATGAGATGTCTGAGAAGATTTCAAGTATTTCTCGAGACGAGATTTACATTGACGCAGAAAAATCTTTTTAATTGTTTTCACGTCGAACAGACGTCAAACGGCTATTCGAAGTCAGCTGAAGCGATTCTTTCAAGTCGTGAAAGAATCAATAGAATCTGCTTGAGAAGCACGGTAACGTGGTATAATTCCTTCAAGCGGCGAGAGAACACGAAGTGGGTGGGAACCACGGTTTCGGAGCTCTATTGTGTGAAATTTATTTCGTTTCTTTGAGAATCTACGAGAAGTACGGTAGCTTCTCGTTCCGGAAGGTCGCTCTGCCATAATTGTGCACGGACTCGAAGACCGAGGAAATTGCACGAATTATATCTTACAATTAAAATTAACAAAATAACGCATATACCGTACATTTAGCGGATAATATAAACAATATTGAAACCTCCAAAACAAAAAAGAGGTGCGAAAGACACTCTGTATATCTCTATATCTCAGACTATATACAATACGTGAACTCGTCTCTAATTATATTCGGCCGCGATATCGATACCGATATCCCTAATTTAGTCATCCGAAGGTGAGTGACGTCTGACAGGAACGAGGAACGAGAGAAATAGTGAGCTGAGCAGAAATAGAGAAAGCACTTTCGGAGCGAGGAAGAGACTGGTTTCACGATGAGCGTCACGGTTGTTGCTAAAAGTTTGTCAATATACGGGTGGCCAGCTGTTACTGTTACGCCATTACTGACGCCTGCAGTTACGACATTGCGTTTATTTCGTCCAACGTCCAGCCGGGAATGTGCGACAGCGGGAAAACGTGCCGAAAGTGTGCAGGATGCTTTTTCCCAATTCCCGCGCTACGGCACTCAGCTGGATGCGTTTCCTTTTTCTTCCATTTTTTCCCTCGTATTTGCCGGAGTGACGACGGAGTCGGCGCGCAACGCGAGTGAAAGAGCCGCCGGCTGCGGTTGTAGGGCGGATAATGAGGGTCACCGAAAGGGGTGGAGACGTGCCGCCGAGGTTGAGGTAGGACCGAAACTTGCGCCGGCAGCGGCTGGCGATTCTCAAAGAAAAGCGGACAGCACTCGCGAGAGGACCCGCTCTCCTTCAGGGCTTGACCCTCTTTTTAATTACATCCAAAGAGGTAGATGAGATACGACGCTAAGAATCATGCTCTCTATGATACATAGTGGCGAGCTGTATCAAAAATTCAGCAGAAATTACACGCAGAAGATACATGCCACGAAATACACGCGACTTTATAACGTCTGCAAAGGAGAAAGTGCAAAACGTGTGCTAAGATCGCGTTATTGCAGCATCTGATTATTTCTCAAGCGAAAAGGCAGCCTGGAAAGATCAGGATGTACACTTTCCTATTTGCGCATCGTGGCTAAAAGTGTAAAAATTAAATACTACGAGAAAAACATGGAAAATATTTTGGAATATTACGCGAATGAAACGTGGAATAATACCAGCGACGGTACTTTCATCAAGACGTCTACTATGTTCTAAGTAGCTGATCGAAGTGCTAGTTAATCAGCAGATTGTCCTTAGGGACAGGGTGGAAAGCGCGATGGTGAGACGTGAAACTGATGCACAGCGTGTGCGTAGAGTAAACGCCGGAACGATCGTCCTTTTCTTTTCACCGGGGAGTATCTTCTAACGTCGTCAGAGTAGCAGAATTGTTGACTGGAATGGAGTAGCTCGCGAGGTAGTCTCGTAATAAATCGGCCTGAGCTCTCTGGAAACGGCGAGTCGCGCGTTGTCGTAGTTTGATAAAGTTTGCAAACCCTCCTCGGAGTTTGTTGGTTCAATATGTAATTATGATTGAGCGCTGAAAGAGAGAGAAAGAGAGAGAGAGAGAAAGAGAGAGAAAGAAAGAGGTGAGAGAGAGAAGAGAGAGAGAGGAGAGGAGAGATAACGCTGAGAGTTAATATTATTTATACAGAGTAATCTGGCGAGGTAGATTGCTCTTTCTAGACCACTTACGGAGATTTGCGCAATTTTCGAGCAATGTATACACCCGAGTATGGCAAACGGGCATGTTTCCAATGTTTTACGTCAGTTAAATTAGAAAAAAGGGCAGAATACGATTATGGAAGGGACTAAATAATATTTTGTCAAAATGCAAAGTTCTTGTAGCTGTTTTGGTCGCGAGCTCGTTAGATATACTAGTGGGACATTGTCGTAGACACACGATATAGGCAGCATTCAGTTACTTAGTCATCTTTTCTTTTACACGAGAACTAAGTGCGTATCTAAGTAAACTTAGGATGACAGATCGATTGAAGACGTCAGATTATCGAGACTCGCGATTAACTGTTTCCCCATCGATATCTATCTTTTCGAAAGACCCCGAGAACACGGAGGCGGCCGATCTGCAGAGGAAGCTGGAAATGCTGAACAACATGATGGACCAGGAGGCACGGGCCGAACAGGCACGAAGGCAGATATTGTACAATATAGGCCACTGTAAGTACCGTCAAGTTACAGTTTAGATGGCTGATATCTTATTCGAATCGCTCTTTACGGCGCGAAAGAAACGTCCCCGATCGATTTTCGTCTTTGATCCGGCATGTTCGCTCGCGATATGCCGGGGGATCGATCTTTCTTTCCTCCGTGGAAATTTGATTCGCGGCGAGTCCGAGTAAATGAAACGTATACGTCTCCCGATGTAAGCCGAGAAAGCAAGAAATCGCGATATCGATCTTTATGACTGAGTTTACGAGTTAAAGTAAAAATGCAGATATTGGATTATTTCGAATCCAGCTTTATTCTGCGCGTATCTTTCACTCCCTATTACGGACCGACTTATGATGCACTCTTACTACTCGCGATACCTCCGTACCATTAGACCGTCATTACTCGCTTTTTTTTATCTCAACTCCGAAGAGAAAAAAAGCATGATACGCGAGAACATCGATTGTCATGCGGATAACGCTATAATATTTACATCGCGAGCGCTAATTTGCTGTAGCCTACGTCACACGACACTTTCATCTACACGTCGGGTCGTCTGACATACTTGCAGTATTTTTAGAAACCGTGGCTTTCTAGGTCGTTCGCTTGAACGCTACTTCCGAGTAAGTCATAAAACTTTTACGCCCTTGTTTTTCCATGCGAGAAATCAATTTGGTCCCGTGCTGGTCCCTATTTTGCAATCGGCGACCGTACGCCGCGTGTCTTACCCACGGAGAGTATGTAGCGTGGTACCCTGAAGAAACAGGCATACGAGACGCCATTTCATATGTGTTATCGGCTATCGACGTGTCGTCGGTAACTTACCACCCAGTTGTTTCATCCTTTCTAGCAACCCCCTAGCCCGTGTAACGGCTATGAGAAGGCATGTAGCAAGCAAACTAGATCTCTCTCTGTACTGAATAAATCGTTGGTGTCTGGCCGATCTTTTCGTTCTATGTTCTTGCAAACGTTCCATAATACCCTCCGTACGGTAATTTGCATTTCCTACCGGTCCCAATTTCCGGAAGAAAAGAAGACACACACGAGAGACTAAAGAAAAAAAAAAAGAAAATCGAGCCGGTGCCCACATAACGATCAATTTGTCGCATGGCTGTTAACTATACTTATCTTGCTTCCTGCTATTGCACCACTTCAGTTCCCGGATTCTACCAATATCGACCAATTCTGCCTGCGGGAAGTTGCGAAACTGTCACGACGAAGTTGGAATTGGCTTCACGTTTTACTCAGGGAAACGAACGCGAACCGTCAACTCACTGTTCTGATGTAAATGCGAATTTTGCGAAGTGCATTATTGATTTGTGTTTTGATAGGCAGGCCTGAAAATAGAACTTCACGGATCATTGCAAAAAAATAATTTGCATTTCTGCCTGCTCAAAGTATGACTTTCATTTTCTTCTTTCAGTTGTGTGCGTTTTGTTTTCTAACATTCTTCAGTCGCAGGAAAATAAAATGATTTCCGTCAACGTTGCAGAAGCGAGGCGACATTCCGATATCCCAATGCAAAGTTGTCAGGGCACTATCAGGCGTCGCTAAACACTCTTATCCCAGTTCCTCTGATCATTCCCCCCAATACGCTGTACATTGTAATCCATCTTTCAGCGGGATACTCGGAGGACTCTGACTACACGTCGGATTTGAATTATCCAGTAGGTGGGCAGGGTGCGAACAGCTCGGCCTCGCAGTTTCGTACGGCGGCTAACCAATTGGCTACACCTCAAAGGTCCCTCGAGACGTCGAGAGAAAATAGTTACGAGAGAGACGATCATCAGGTATTGATCGACGGCAGAAAAGCTTTTACACAGGACACTTAAATGAAATAGATTAGACGCTATTAAACGACCCCTGACGTAACGTTTAATAATCTTATTAATCAAGTTATTTAGTTGCAAAGTACTAAAACTACCTGGACTATCATTTGAACGATTGACTTTTCTAATCCGCTTGTCGCTCCGTCGGCGACATTTTAATTACGCGGTAATAAATTAAGAGAGTAACGTCGCCAGATTCCAGTCACCGTCGGAGGAAGGCTGGCACCTGGTAATTACGGAAGTTACGGAGGTTCAGGCCACAGTCCGAGATATGACGAGCCATACCCGGAAGATGGTCTACCGCAGAGGTACTTGCAGACCCAGCAGCACCCTACAGAGTCTTCCGAGCCACTCTTCTACAACAGTAGACCGAAGCACTACAAGGAATACAGGTACAGACGCATTGAGAGATCGCGAGAATTTTTAATTAGTATATTCGGGAATAAGATAATAGAGCAGCGCTAAACACGTTGGCGATTCCTGTAGTGATCTGTGACGCTGTTTTGTGCAAAAACAAAAATATGTAGAGCGAGTATTGTTCACGCGCCAATTCTTATTGCGCATAGTCCTTATTGTTAAGTTCACAGAGATTAATATTACGGAAGAAAAGTGTTTATATTATTTTCTTGCCTGATTCAGACGACGGAAGCACACGTGGGATTACGAGGACAGGTACGATACGAGCGCGGCCGCGCGGTTTCGTGAGAATTTCAGTGAACCTCTCTACAGCACACACTCACTCACGCATACGCGATTATCAACTTCATCCATCATGTTTTGTTCTTACCGTGCATATCACGATCGGCACCACATCGTGCATTACCGCAACGCTAGGTTGGCTTGTGATTGCATTGCACTCAATTAATCGTATGCAATTGCAAACACATCGATCGATCGCAACAGTGATTACGTCGGGCAAGCCATTCGTTACAATGTAGGCCACCATCGCCAAGCACTCGTTTCGCCTTAATAATGTACATAGAAAATAAGAGACTCATGCCTTTAATTGATAGTTGTACGTGGCTTATATTTTAGTTGCACGTGGCTTTGCCTCTGCGACTTAAAAATATATATCAAGAATTTTTACTAGAAGAATATTAAATCGGAGACATTGATTCGCAAGTTGAAGCGATGCATTAAACCAATTCACAGGCATTTGCATGGTGCAGTTTAGTAATCGCAGCTGATCATTCAAGAAGATCGACAAAAAGTCCCTTATCACGAGTCATCTCATCCTCGGCTCAATCCCTTTGTTCTGATGTGACCAATGAGTTTTGATTGTTATCTCATGCTTTCAGCCAAGACGGCTGGTACAGCGAGGGTACATATGATTATCATAGCACGAGGGTCGATGATACGAGAATTTATAGCGATACTGAATATTACTCAAACAACACGACGACTACTACAAGAAGACCGAAAGGAAAAGGTATTAGCCTCCGATTAAATGCATCGCGGATTATTCAATAAAATTTATTGCATTTTTCTCCATGACTTTTGTTCATTCCTTCCCCTCCTCTATCCTTATACTTTACACGGAATCTTAGATTCTACGCTCCATTACGCGACAATGAATAAAATATGCGTTAAATACGCCTGTGTATTTTTAATTAAACCTATTTGCTTTCAATTTTATCGAATATTTGCTATGATATATTGTCAAGAATGAAGACGAATGTGTGTGACATTTTTTGCCTGTTTTCCAAGCAATTCCGTATAGAAGACCGTCTCTGGAGAGACAGATGACCCTATACGACGATCACTCGTATTACGCTGATGGATATAGCAGCGACGGTAGAGTGGGTAAAATGAGCGCCACGTATCCGGAATGCGAGACAGATATTAGGTATAACGAATACTACGACACCATAACGGGATACGTTTATCAGGATGAGAGGTAAGCCAACAATTATGGCTAACAAATGTCGCAAACAAAAACAATAAAATGATCGGAAATGAAACTCTCTTTTTTTTCTCCGCAGATATGGTCAGGACGATGAGGACAGGCAGTGGGACAGTGGAGGGAAACGTGGAGGGTTCTTGGGAACAAGTACGTACTATGAAAATAAACGAAACAGAAAGACGCTTCCGCAGAGGCCGGCTTCGAGCATCGGTATACACCGGCCAGACTACAGACCCACTGTTACCAGGCAACGTAGCTACGAATCGGAAGAGCTCGACTATAAGTACGTCGTGCTTCATTATAAAATTTTTCCTTTGAAATTTTATTATAAATTAAGCGTTGGGATATGTTTAAAGCTGTAATTACTGGAAGTTAAAAAGTAGAATTAAAATTGAAGAATTGACTAAACTTAAATAATATTTAATATGATATATGTATAATGCTGTATGTATAATGCGTCTGATTTTCTTTGTAAAGCGGATATAATACTCGTCGCCGGAAGATCTTGCAGCCGCAGCAACGTCCGATGTCGCGGCAGGAGGGCGGCACCGGTAAGAAACTACCTCCGACCCCGACCAAGCCGAGCAACGTGGTGATCAGCCGTAAGCTCGCCTCCCTGCCCGCTACGCCGAGCAGACAACTGCCAAAGACCAGAACGCCCTCCGAAGAGAGCTACTACAAATCCGACTATAACGAGGACTATAATTACGCTTATCGTAGTCAGGACAATCTGCCGCAAGACACGTATACGGAGAACATTTACAGCCAGCAGCAGAGCAGTCAGACCGACCCCGCCAACAAGACTCAGTATTCCGAAGTAAATCAGGATAATCAGTATAGCTACGCGACGCAGGTTGACGGTCAATATAGTCAATCGTATCCAGAGCAATCTACGCAGAATAGCTACGAGCAGACGACGTACGCGCAACAGAACTCGTACAAGGACGAGTACCAGCAACCTTATGCGCAGCAGAACACTCAGACGTATCAAGAAGCGTATGTGGACACGACATATCCGATCGCCAGCCAAGCGAACGATCATCAATACGCGAATCAGGCGAAGAATCAGTATGACAAGCCCGACGGTATGGTAATCGAAGACAATTTTCACGAGATGGGCTTCAATCAGAACAACGTTCAGTATCACCAGCCGGATTACAAACAACAGGACGTTTATCAGGAGCAATACGACGATTACAGTACCACCGTGCCGAAGAGCGTTTACGATCAAAATAACGGCACGAACACCTATAATCAGTATCAGCCGGAGCAGTATGATTCCCAGTACAATATCAATACGTCGACCGATTATCAGAAGACTTATCAAGAGACGTATAATCAAGTGCCTGTTACGTCGCAGGATAATTATCAGGAATCCTATACAAAGCAGCCACAAGAAGATTTCGTAGATTATCAAACGCCGTATAGTAAACAGAATGACGTGCCTACGACGTATAAGAACAACTATCAGGAAACTTATCCGGATTATCAAGAGTCATTCGACGAGTATCCAGACTCGTATCAAGGGTCCTTCGAGGAGCAGCGTTACAAAGATGGTTCGGCGACGGCGACGGACAGAAGACAAAGCGAAGTGCCTGAGCTATCCGTGACCACGCCACGAGGTCAAACGAGATCGAACGGTTATCCGCCGAGTGAGTCGGAATATCTCTATCAGTCTCAAGAAAATGAAGATGCGTTGAATAGCTCGAGAAGAAAGAAGCTCGGCGGCAAGCGCGAGGCCAGCCCGCTTCTTCAGCAGAACACGGACTCGCTCGAGTCGAGGGACGATGAGCTGAAGGACTCGTTCGAGACCGCCGTGAGCTCCGTCGCCAGCAGTCAACTCAAGAAGGCATACAGCGAGTACTCGACGGCGGGTGACTCGAGTCCCGCGCCCGTCACCATGGTGGAGTCTCCTCAAAACGTCGCTCAATCACAGGCGACGACGATGGTCAATCATGTGACGTCCAATCACGTAACCACCACCGCGATGGTTCACACCACCACGAACATCATGAATGGCAAACGACCGTTGGCCAGAACGGATTCCTATCAAGAGGATGTTATCGAGGATGAAGATTATCCGGAGATCATTCCTAAAGAGACACAGAGAAAGGATTCGCAGATGTCGCATCAGAATCAACACTCCCAATCAACGCTCTCGCAGAAACCGAAACTCACAAGAGGGGACTCTTACGTTTCGGATAATTACACTGAGGATTCTTACAGTCGTAGAGAATCGTACGCTCAACTGCCAAGAAAGGATTCCTTCTCGTCGACCACTGAGGGATTCAAGCCGCCTCTCACCAGGACCGATTCGTATCAGCAGAGAGAGCTACGAGGTAGCAATTACGGACATAACTTTACGCCGCAGCCCATTTCCAGAGCGGAGAGCTATCAACGCGGCCACTTCAAGGATCAGGAGTCGTTAGATCAGAGCGATATTGTTCTGAGTAGCGTGGTGAATGGTGATTATCAGATGCGGGACGAGACTCTTGAGAGGTACGATATTGAATTACAATTATAACTTATAATTAATAATTGAAAATAAATTTCTTTCTGTGACATATCGGTTCGGATGTACAAACAAATTTTTTATTTCTGCCGAAGGTACGAACGGGGTGAGGAAGCCTTGCTTCGTAACTCTCGAGAGGACTCACTGGTCGAGCCGTACAAAGGGACTCCGCCTTTGTCGCACATCGACAGTCCGCGCGGTAAGATTACCTTGTTAATTAAATGAGAAGTACAACATTGTTTAACACTTTTTTTGCTAATCGATCGATCGGCTGACTCAATTTCAGGGAGTATAATAAAACAGGCGTCGTTGGATGAAAGCGTTCAGATGGACACTCCGCCGAGAAGTCCGCCGGAGCCGCCGCCCGACGAGGAACTTCTAGGGATGGTCGGGGTCACGCCGGTACCCACGCAGCTGAAGGAACGTCCAGAGATGACGGCGAGGCAGCGGTGGCACTGGGCGTACAATCAGATCATCATGCAGCTAAACGTACGTATATAAGATTTAGACATACAAATACATTTTTAATTTTTCGCGTACGAAGATGATGGAAAATAGCAGAGCGCCAATAATAATCGCCAACGAATTCTCGATTCTTTGTTCTAAATTTTGGCTGTTAAACCGATCGCGCCGGGATTAGAGCGGTGGTCAACGACCGCAACGGCGACCTTTGGAAAAATGCGGCGATGCCGGTATCGTCGGCAGCGGCCCGCATTTGTCGTAGTCCTTCACGACAAGCTACAGTGGCCTTGTCAATCATTACCTTCACGTAACATCGATTCGTTGCACACGCAGACGAGCTACCCGGTTCTCCGGTTTGTCGCTCGTTTATATGTTAATTGTTCAAGGACGGAAGGTCGCTGACAGTGCGTTGATCCCCATCGAATATATTTAACCGGGCTGCGAGATAGAGACTCATCGAGATCCTATCTACAGTCGGGTATTATTTGCATAAACTAGTTTCGTCCATATTTAGCGCTCGCTGATGTGCCAATGTGTCATGATGATTGATAGAACGCTGGCGACGTTATCATTAATGCAGAGGCAGGCGGAGTTTCGCTCTCTATCGATTGGCAGAAAAATGCTTTTCCGCGACCAGACAAAAACAACACTCTACTCGGTATACGTGTGCATCGGCATATACATATATCGGCTCATATATCAGCTGAAAAGCGATCGAGCAAATATCTCGCAAATGGCGTGCAGATAAAGAAGTGTGACATGTGACGTTACTTTCCGAGAAGGATGCGACGAAACTGTTAAATAATCGGACACTCGCGTGACGCATCGATAGCATCGTTTCGCCGAAATGTTCGTTTCAATCATCCCCTAAGCTCGCTCTACTTGAAACTCGAAACAAAGCGATGGGTATAAGAGTCACGGCATACGTGCATTACGGCAGTTCCTGCCTTTTTTCTCGAGCTGTAACTCGCGACAGAGACGTATCTTGTTCCTCCAGTTTACGCCGATATTCCGTATCGCGCTAATCGACGACCGTTAAACGTTATTACCGTCATTATGCCGTATATTGATTTAGGTGCGAGGCGAGTACTCGACGACACAAAGTATCGTGGCGAATTATTGACGCTCGTTATCGCCTCGGCGTCGCCACAGTAAAAGTGTACCGCTCGTCGCCGGATCGTCCGGTGCCAGATTAACGTCTGGCTTACACGAAACTTCCATTAACGCAGTCTTGTCGGGCCGAACGAAAGTAGCGGAGTACGCACCTGGCGCACTCCTGGGAACCACAACAGTCGATATATCGTATATGCTCGAGAAACTTTGACTACGCCGGTGGAAAATGTAAATTCTCGCCGAGCCGTGGGTGGGCTTGAAACAGGCAGTTGCCGAAGCAATTGTTTGTTTTCCGCTTCCACGGCTTGGAAACTGTGCCAGGAAGGCCGGCCTCTCCGCGTCGTAATTACCACAACCAACAACGGTTTGAATAGCTGTCGATTTTCAGAAAGAAACTACGCGCTCCACGATTATCGCGAAATCATGTCGAAAATGTCGTTTTCCAAAACGAAAAGAAAATAGAGAGGGAATAAAAAATTCGCTGTGCCATGGCATTGTTTGGATACCGTTTAACCCTTTGAAGCATGGGATCCCACAATTCCATCTTTTTTTCTTCATTTTTAATTATTTAAACTATGTTTTTGATTTTTTCATCCGGATTTTTTGTACTTTTAAGATCTATAAGATGTTAACAAACATAAAAAATGTAAAGAATCAAATTTTGTTAGTTGTAACAATGCTATAAATAAACAAATTGTGAAAAATTGGATATTTTTTCGAAAAAATGTATTTTACAGTGATCTATAAGTAATATCGTCATAAAACTTGCATACTTTAGGTTTTTGGGGTCGCTGATTACGAATCTGAGGTCGAAATTCAAAAATTCAAAATAGCGGATCCAAAATGGCGGGCCTGAATTGCGTAAATTTAAACGATTTGCGTGAAATTGGATCCACCATTTTGAATTTTTGAATTTCGACCTCAGATTCGTAATCAGCAACCCAAAAAACCTACACTGAAAGAAAGGCTTGATTATAAAAATCCAGGCTTGGTTAATGCTACCAAGCACCTTGGCGAAATAGTTTCAACTAAACGTATAATAAGTATTACGTAATTTAGTTGGCTCAACTAAACAAAATTTACTCTTTTATAATTATTACAAATGTTTATAATTATTACAAAATGTTTTGTTATTATTATTATAATCGGTAATAATAATCAAATACTTGAAAAAAAGTATTACTAAATGCATCTCACAAGTTTACCAAGAATTTTTTTTTCAGTGTATAAGTACATAGGTTGCTGTAAATTAACAATAAAGAAAAATGTGTGCTTCAAAGGGTTAAACGAACGAATACCACGAGCGCGAGTTCTTCGCACGCGGGGGAACAATAGCCGAATTTGCTGCTACTCTTGCGGGGCCCAATTATCCTTGCGTGTCCTCGCGCATTCATTCGCCTACGCTGCCTCTCGCTCTCTCGTTACCTGCCTACCGGAAGAACTATCCTCGGCAGAATAATCGTCTTACGGGAAACAATTTGGGATTGATTCGCCCGGTTCGACTCGGCGCGAGGGAGTAGGTATAGGTATGGCTCCCGAGAGTACGGTTTTCGCGATACGTAACGCACTACGTACGAATTCAATCCCACGCGAAAGCGTTATCGTCGCGATAAAAATCGGGGGAAAATACCCACCGTTCCGTTCCGTGCGTTTCGCGAACGTTGAAGCACTTTGCGGAATATTTTCCGGATGTTCCTCATTTTCTTCCTCTCTCCCTTTCTCTCGTCGCGCGCGCAGCGAAAAGAAAAATGATCGGATCGCATTAGGACGGATATTTCAACGGGAGAGGAAATTTTTCTCAGGACTGAGTTTCTCCTGTTAAAGCGACAAGAGCTCAAGGGCCAGGTATCCGCGAGCGTACTTTTCCGCCCTTCTTTGTTTCTCAGTGATAAAATAGCTTTTACGTGTAGACACGTTCTTATACTTGATCATGACTGCCGGAAGTCACCGCGTCGCATTACCACGCACGTCGGCAGATTTCTCCGCCGCATCGCCGCCGTGTTTTTTATTATTCACGTAAAGACGTAGGTTTCCATGCTCCGCGCCGCGCTCACTTTGCATCTTATTCGGATTCCTTCGCGCCGCATGCATTTTGCATTCCGCCGTCGAACGCGTCTTGATAAAGCTTGCCTCCATTCCGTATCCCCACGCACAATTCTTCGCGCTTACGGCGCGTTATATTTGCGGAGAGAGCTCTGCCACAGTCCGTCTCGAAATATAATTTAAACGTATGCAGGCCAACGCGACCCGCATTTATGCCCTATGTTTCGATTTCCTGTCAATTACGTTAACTATGGCATATATTTATATTTTAATTAATTTATATAATTTACATATTAATTAAATCGAATGTGCACGCACACGTGTATTATGAAGTAATTATTTTATGCGGTATCGAGCTTCTGCACGCGTGCAATCAAATGCACACTCACTCCTTTCGATATGTAATGCACAGTGAGATCATTTCTGCCGCGTTTAACAAGTTGAACGCGGCTCTTTTTTTAAGTTCATAAACGCGTACATGCGTTTTCCTGCGATAGGACCTCGTAGGGCGTAATCTATGTAGGCCAAGCCGGTGGCCCGCGTCGTAATCAGAAGCCCGTATGACTGCCAGTTCGACGGCGAGGAATCGGTATCACCTTCGCGGCAAGGTCTTGCCTCCCGCCATTTGCTTATCGCGGCTGGCGCTTGTCAAGCCGAGCTGAGAACGTTTCTCTTTCAGTATCGTAATAGTCAATGGTCCGACGACTACGAGCGCATCGGTGTCGTACAAAGGGACCGAAGGGCGAAAGTCTCACCCCGCTCTTCAAGTTCCCTTGGAAGTTACCTCTTCTCGTCAGGTTCGAAGTTAAGCACACCCTCGACTTCAACGAATCGGCGTATGAAAGAGGCGGAGCGATTGTATCGATCGTTATTAGGCTTTTATTAGACGGAAGTGTCGTCGTGTGCCTCGCAAAGGGCGCGTCTGTGCGGGGGGTCGTGTTAACTTAAGTGAAAATACCACCGAGTGGTCCAGCCGAGGGAGGCTGACCACCACCTTCGGCTCGGTTCCCGTGCACGGATCTTTTAGCGAGTCTGATCGTGGAACTGGCTGAAAGAGGATCTTTCTTTTCACGCGAGGTACTATGAATCTACGTTAAAATAAATCGCGCCGCGCTTCTCGGATTTACATACCGGCGACATGGGAAAATTACGTAGGAGCTTGTATAGAACTTATCCAAGAAAATTGTTACGAAGAGGATAAACGGAGGATGTCAGGTGCCTGTGGATTATACGTGCAACGAAGATCAATATCATGAGTCATAAAAAGAAAACGCTATATCATGTATAAGAAATTTTTTTTCGAATTAGTTCAAGTACAAGGATACAATTAACTGACGGTGAGAACGAAACTCGATAAGCACTGAAGCGGACATCCTTGAATAGCGGATGTAGCACTATCGCAAATATCCTCGACGTAATGTAACCGCGATGTTTGCTTCAGTATTTTAATAACTCTGTATGACGAAGTGTCGTGTTGAAATCGTCGCGAACAACGAGAATAACAATGACTCCTGTCACTCGGAAAAATGATAACGTTTTGACGAATTGAATTTTTTTCCAATTTCCGCTGAAACAAAAGAGCCACCTTATTGAGTCTCTAGTATCGTCAAGAGAAACGAAAAAACTACACAATGGAGACCCGGGAAAAGTCGACGGAATGGGCTTTATTGTTCCCTTTGAAGGCGGGCCTGTTCGCTATGAAGTCATCGTTATCTTCGAAGAGTGTGAGCCGCGGCGAAAAGGAGAAGGAGAGGCTCTCGAAGAAAAGTCTTCAAGCGCGAGCGAAAATACGTCGAGGATCGTCCTTGTCGGATCTGGATAAGCTTCAGAGCAAGACGATCTTACCAGATGTCGTCAAGTCGACGGAGCAATGCTCCGAGTCGCTTCCGCATTCGCCCGCCTTATCCCGAACGAACCTTCAGCTAGGTAGCAGTAGCGTGAGAGGTAGCATAGGTGATCTGATGAATATGAAGAAATATGGTGGATCCACGTGGAGCGTACGGAGTGAGACTCTAATCGCGAAAGCCGTGCCGTTGAGCACGGTGACAACGAAACAGAGTTCACCGATCGACAAAAGCGTAGAAGATGATCTCGAGGATGAGTTGCAGGACGAGTTTCCGGTCTCTGGAAAACCACTAACCAGCGCTCAAAGAACCCAAAGACTCAGCAGACTTATCAAGAAGCAGAGGCGAATAATGGTTTTCAGCCCTTTGCAGAGGGATGTGGTAAGTCATCGCAGGTCAAAACGGGGATTGGAACATTATTTTCTGTAGCATCGGTCGGGTAATTTTGTCAAGAAAAGTCGGTATCTGTTCAATAGGACTCCCTTTAAATCTCTAGTTCGGTCCGTTAAAATTGCCTGTTACAATCAGCGAGATTTTGGTAAGTAGGACCTTTGTAGTCGTCACGGGATGAAAGACGAGCAAAAAAGTATTCTCATCCCCGTATCTGCGCGGATTACATTAGCAGCAAAATGCACTGGTTTACACGGCAGACAAGTGAAGTTACAAGAGTCACGTGTCCACATCTGTCTCTTGCCACTCGTGCCACGTACACGCTTTATTTCTTGACGGATTACGAGCGAGAGTGTGGACAAGAGGGCAAAATGGAGAGAACCGTTTGCTCGGCAGGATGGTTTTATTTTATTGTTTTTTATTGCGGCGCGGCGTTATGGCACGTACAATTCCGTTATTCGATTTTTATTGACCCGATAATTTATCGGGTATCGATGATACTCGCGCGTTGTTCCCCGCGATGTGTGCGCGATCGTGATCGAAGGGAGCAGCTTCATCGATCTCATCGTCGGTCGAAGAGAAGAGAAGAGGGATACTCGGTCGTCGCCTCGGCTGAATTCGAAATAGCTTTTGCCTCCGTGGTGACAGACACTTACGGGACCTGAAATATTCATGATACATTCGCGCCGCCTATACGTTGCAGGACTTACCTTAGCCAGACGCTTCGTATCCGTATCCTGATACCGCGCGCGCGGTCATCACGGGGCGTTTGTCTTTCAGGCTCGTTATTTGAGAGCGATGCTAACGAGGGTATGTAAAACGAGAACGCAGCGCGAACGTTCTCGTTCACCTCCGCGTTGTCGAGGAGTGTTGCGGAATCATCGCGATAAATTCCGGCTGCGTCCGCGCGATATCGCCCCGCTGAAGTTTTGCCGGCCGAAGTTTTCTAAACGGTTATGTTAGGTAGGAGTAGTCACTTCGGTGCAATTTCCACGCAACGAGATAATGCCCTCGTAATTTAAATTGATGCATTCTACGCGGGAGGGAGACCTCCGCTAAAACGCATTATTGGAATCGTTGCCGGCGTGGAAATTCTGGATATGTCCGTCGTATCATTTCTGCCGCGTAAAGTTTCTGTCGTTTTCTGTAATTTCACCGTAGAGAGTCATTATCATTATTACTTCGACGAGTAACAAGGGAACGCGGTTTCGAACGTGTGTTTCGTGCAAATGTCATATCGCCCAGATATACAATGTCATACCGCGAAGTAACTCGGAGAGAATTTTGATGGAAAGCCTTTCTAAAGCTGTTTGATTAAAAATCAAGACAATTTATTACAGAGACCTAAAAATGTATAATTAAAATTAATTGCTTATAAAATGTAAATTGTGAAATTATACCAGCGGCTAAACGACTTTTAATTTAAAAGACCATTTATCAAGGAACTAGCTCAGTTTACTTTCAATGTCGATAAGTGTCGAATAGCCAATCGATCGTGGATTAACCGATCTTATGGTCGCCCTGGTGCTCAGTTTACGCAATGTGAGTAATCCTCTAGATGCTCGTTAACGTTCCCGTTGATTGACTTACACTATTAGCGGGCTGCAACAATGACAAATGAACCTCTCACCAGCGTTTCAGCTGAAACACAAACGTAAGCGGGTTTCTTATCTTTCTACGCGATCCACCAAGGAGTAACACGTGTACATTCTGAATCCTTCCTCAACTGCGCTCAGCTTTTTCTTATTTAATTTTGCAGTATTTACTCGTTATATATTTGTAGTAGGTCAACGAATACAATTACGTCTTGGAAAATGTCCAAGTGCTGTTGAAAAAGGATTTATTGTATGACTTCGTATCTGTTCGGACAGCCGAGCGGGATAGGCGGTTTCCTTTCAATTTGAGATTTTATATTTACCGAGAAGATTGTAAAAAAGAATTAAAAGCGGGGATCTTCGTCCTTTGAGGTTGTCTGTATTCGTTGAACCAGGCCAATTGGTACCGGTCCAGGCGCTTTGGAAACGTTTCCTTTTATCCGTCTCGTCAGGCAAACGAGGCATCGACCCTTCCATTCGCCTCGCCTCCTTATCCAGTCCGATCCGCTTCCGGACAAGTTGCGAACCTCGCAAAGATCTGCCCGCATGGTAGTCTTAAAGATAGCCCGATCATCAAAAGAAAGCGAATTCGATGCCGCGATTTAATCTGCCATCGCGTTCGAGAGGGGCGAGCTTTTTCTATCAATTCTCGCAATTTGCAAAGCAGATTGCAAAGCCGGCGAAATGCGAAACAAATGTTGATGTCGCGATTTACTCGACCTGTAGCCTTCTTCGATTTCCGTTATTTACATATATGCATATGCGTACGCTAAGTCGTAAAATGCGCTTCGGAGTGAGCCTTTTAACTAAGCTGTTAAATAAATCCCTATAATTCTCTCTCTCTCTCTCCTACACAGACACAATGTGATCTCATCAGCAAACCGTCGTAGTCGCGACACAGTATCTTGTGACTTTATCGCGCTCGGTTTTATAGCTTCTCTCTTACCAGCGCGTTTATACTTATATAGTATAATACATATTTATACGATAACTGAAAACGGTAGAAAGCTCACGCGAGCCGAAAAAAGAAAAGATTAAGTCCAGCTGATACGAACGTTCGGAATAGCGCGAACTACGATTCCCAAACTGGCTCTGTCGTGAAACATTAAGATACATTTTTCATTAGTCTTTTTCTACTTAGGGTATCGTTTTAAAAGAGTAATCGGCCTTGGTGCCGTTTACAGAAAAGAGCGAGATCGTGACGTTAATCGTATTTCGGTTGACATTAATCTTGTTTTGTAAACGGCAGGTCGCAAAAATTTCAAGCTCGAATCCGCCGGCTTGATTCCCGATCGTTCGACATCCGGTATACCGCGGAACGAGGTTAATATCCCATAATTTTCTCTCCTCTGTCCACGAGTTACTTTCCTTTATGACAACGCTGATAAGATTAGTCGATAGAGCGAACGTCGGGAAAAGATACTTCGCCGGTCGTATGCCATAATATTTTCCATCATCACAGCGCCCTCGTCTCTTGCAACAACTTGAAGTTCTAACGTTTTGAATTATTAAAATATGATAATGTTCCCAATGTACCGGGAAGGACATTCGTCCTGGCGAAACGGGTTTGTAAAATGATATACCTCTATCGGAAATTGCACGAGAATTATTAATGTGATTCAGTTATGACATTCAGTCAGAACTACAAATAATTCTACCTTGATTAAAAAGGATATGAATATATGTATGCTAAACGTAAATGATAAATAATATCCTTATTGTTATTCTCGTAGAATACTATTTGAATACATTTACGAATAAATACTAATTACTTACTTAATGTTTATGGGGAACAAAAGTATACGTTGGCAATAAACGTTTAATGGTCGCTTTATTTTCAATCCCTTGAAACTAATCTCATTAAGGAAGGTCTTGATAATGTATGCATTAGAAAGCAAAATACGCATCGAAAATGTGAAGCGACGACTAAAAGAGAGATACAATTAGACGAAGACACATTAGCTGCCTCTCATCATGAAAATGAAGATGGCAATATACGAGTAGATTTATGACTTACAAGAAACAAAATAACTATTGTTTTAAAAATGCTTAGAGAAAAATTGCAATCTACGAAAGAGCCGTTATATGATAAAAAATAGAAACGCACTAATACATTTTCTATTTGTGTAACGTTTCAACGGATAGCTTATTTTGAAACAATAAATCAGTACGTACAATTGATATATATATTGCAATATACGCGGTCTTGAGTTAGCGCCGTAGCTTTATTAAATTCCTTAAACGATCTAAATGATTTTCTGGCTTAGGTGGTCTTCATTTGCACACTGTCGCGCAATTTTCAATCTGGGCTGCATAGAAATTCAGTATATCTTGGGTAGCTTTATTTGCGCAACGAAGATTATCCGGCCTTCTTCCTCATTGTTCTTCGGCTCGGAAGAGATCGCCGTTTTGCCACGGAATATCGCAGACATTTTGAACGTCAGATCCAGAATTCATGTTTATTCATGAATACCAACGATATAATTAAAACGGCTGCCTCTCTCTCTCTCTCTCTCTCATTTGTCGTTCAACAGCGGGTTTTGTTGCACGCACGACCGCATGTTCAAATACGGTTAATTTCTAACAGTAATGGCTCCGTCACTATTTTCTTTTCTAAACGTTCGAGTGGCGAGTCTTTTCCGTGTTGTATTTTTGTGAGATTTCCGGTCGTATTATTCCTTAATGAGATTTCTTTCTGACTATCTTGGTTGGCCTATTTTCCATTTCTGTCATCTTCATTATTGTGTTTCCTTTGAACTGTATAAAGTCCGAGTTTTCTAAAATTTAGTATAATACAAATAAAATTTATAATGTTACTATTGCTAAATAAATGTATATATAAATATATCGTGTTTAATTGTTATATTATTAGTGTGTATAAGATGTTAATACAATATTCTTCTTTCTGTTACAGGTGAGTATTACAATTTTGTCAATCGTCCCGATAATTATGTTGATGCGACATGCGACATTCCTGATTGCGACAGGTGAGTCCTATTTTCGTACAATGCTCTGCCATTAATCATTATCGTAAACATGTATGTGATTACAATGGTAAATACACATTTGCCATTCGAAAATTCCCAATAAATGGGAATAAAGAAGATGCGACTGTGTGTTGTTAAAAAAACTGTCTTTGATTATCATTCGCAGTATCAGTTAATGATACAAAGCAAAGCTTGACTTCCCCTGCGTAAAATATCTTTTATTACGGAAGAATTTATAGGATAATTGTAAGATTATTATAGGATTATTATAGAAGGAACTCGTAAGGTGTTTTTATCGAATTGATTCGAGTGTCATAAATGTTAAATGTAATGAGAAAAACACGATTTACTTTTGCAGTTATTGCCATACATCTCCTCTCCATTATACTCATTGAAATCCTAGAAATGCACTCCAACCACCGTCTGCGATTACGATCGGAACAATCAGCGTTTAAGCGTGTGTAAAGCTTGACGACCGGCCACAGGCATTAGAAGATATCGGTCGGGAGTGTACAGAGAAGTGTGTGAATGCATAGACGTGAGTGTATGCGCGCCAAACGAAGCAAGGCCGGCGATTAAATATTCATGAGACGTGGCGCAATATGCCTGATATTTACTTTTATCGTAGAAACTTCTCTTTTTTTATCGCTAGTAATACAGCATTCACTATGAGAATCGTAACGATTTTACGGTTTTAAAATCGTTGGGAATCGTGGAAAATTTATAATCTCACGTGCGGAACGATTTGCGCTGGATTTTTATAATTCCGTATCTGTTTTGATAACTTTCTGGCAGCACGGGTGGTTACCTTCTGAAAGCTCGATTTTAATTGTGGAAGAGTGCTAAACATTGATTGTAGAATAAAATCGCGATTTAATACGGTTTAACGGCTCGAAACGAATCGGCTGTCTGGGAAAATAAACTAAGAAAATATTGACGAACATTGAAAGGGAACATCGATAGTTTAACCCTAAAATGCTCGCTGTTCTGAAAGGGGTTAACAGTGTCGTGTGACCACCGTATGACGGTTCGCTTAAATAGTTTCGAAATTTGATACATTCGGAGGGTAGCGTGCAACGTCGACCGAGACCGATAAAATCCGCATTTTCTTCGCGTTACTTTGAGGGTTGCTTTTGTATGCTCGCCACGAGTGAGTGTCCCTGATATATATCCACCCTTTTATATTGAGAGAAGAAAACACGGATATACAATAACACGGAAGAGAGTATATAAACACACAAATATCCGAGATATTTAGAAATGCTTTTACTAAATGAAAAATGTGCGCCTAAAATAAAAAAAAATTTAAATTTGAATTTAGAATAAAATGTTAAACGTCATGTCTTTACACATTTTTAGCAGGTTTTTTTACCTATTTATAAAGTAATGGTAGCCCGTTAAAAAAAGAAATGTAGCAAAATCGAATTTCAATATCGGTTTTGCGGTTTGCAGAATGACTTTTATATCTGCGGCATTAAAACGAGGTCAAACGTATCTCGTAGAAGCTCATCTGGGAAAGTATTCGTGTTCAGGAAATTAGAGGCTTGCTTCACATACCGCTAATTATGTCCCTCATTCGTCGAAACGCACGGATCCGTACCGATTTGTCTCGTGCAATTTGATCAAAGACACATTACAGCGGGTGCACATATTGGATTCTCTCTAATGGTGACTGCACGCGTAAATTCCGTCAGACTACGTCCGCCGAATGCACACCGAATACACAAGTTTACTCCGTTCTACCGTATCGCGTAAAAGTTACGCGATCGATCTGTCGAGTTCACGGAGTAAATTTTGACGCAAACATAGGTGCATATATACTTTCAATTTATCTTAAGGAATATCCGAAGACATTATCTCGAACGTCCTCAATTCGTCTTCTTCGTGACAATTTGTCAGACCATTTGGCCGAGGACACGGGATCTCGTGGCGTTTTCTTTCCTTTTTTGTCGAGGGTCGTCCATCGAGTAATGGCGTGCTTTTTTATCGTCGCGATGCGATTACGGTTCGTGGGACGCACGAAACGCGAGGCATAAAGGTTGACGTTGGCAATCGAGGTAGGGTCGAACCGTGTCGCCCGCGGTAATTTTCGTGAATGCTTCGACATTGGGGCAGATGAGCGTTTACGATGGCAAGTCGGTGGTTACATCCGGCACTGAAAGGGCGACGGTGCAGTACACACCGCGAAATTCCCGTCGAATTGAGGGACGAGCAGCACGCCCGGATGCTTCGAAACTAAACGAGCAGACCGGACTTCGCTGGCCGTAAACACCTTGCGGCTTCCGTGCTTTGTGAAGCTCGCCCCCGATATATAAGGAAGGAAAGAAGGAAAGCTCGAGGCAGCACCGCCGTTACTACCAGGACCAATAGTTTCCGCCGTGTTGCGATATAAAAGAGAACGAGACACCTTACGACCTGCCAACATATGTCCGTAAAGTCAACGAATGAATACTTCCGTGGCAATGGCTGCCTTGGAGTTATACGCGAAGATTAAGGATCGTCGATGAGGAACGAAGTGATATGTTGGCTCAAGTCTCTCTCTCTCTCTCTCTCTCTCTCTCTCTCTCTCTCTCTCTCTCTCTCTTTTTCTCTTGGGAAATCATTTAGAATTATAAAATTGCACGACACAATTCGCGTTGTGCTGGCGCACATGTATAATAAATTTTATAGATTTTATCTTATATGTGATAAGTTCACTTATTTAAGAAGATTAACGGTCGCGTGATGGAGACTTATTCTTATCGCATTAATGAGACGGATTAAAAAGAGTTAAAATGTCACAATATTAATGAGATCTATCGAGTTAAAGGCTTGAGAGAAATGGAGAAAGAAGACGATCTATAAGATATATCCATCGAGCGACATTACGTTGCATAGCCTCGGCCATTCGTTTTATTGCTAGCCATCAAGGAGTTCATCGATAACCTCGAATTGCCGTTACGAGAACTACCACGTAAGCACCGGACAAAGACGGTGCTTCGCGAGACAATCGACCGATCGAACTGGAACGGAGCGACTGACCGAACTCATACAATTTGCTTGTTTCGAAGTAATTGGTAGGACGGGCCATCATTAGTTAACATCATCAGTTAACGTGACGTGTTTCAAACCTGATCTCTCCAACCTTATGTAAATGATTTCTGATTCGGGGCGCCGATAGTTTCCGATAGGCAAGACAGCTTTCGTGCGCTCCAGAGATCGTTCAGCCAGAATTGTCTAATTGAAATTCTCCCGCGGACAACGCATCTCCAGACTCCGCATCTGGTTGATTGCCGGGGAAATTATCGACCGACTGTGGGTTATTCTTGTTATTGCCTTTCCGTCCTCTCGCATGTCGAGATACTTCTCTATGCACGTTATCGGAGCGAATATAACTCGTCCGATGGGACAGGTTAAAAGCATCACCGAAGTTTCGCAACGGTCTCGGACCTCTCGGACCCCCGACTTCGATCCTCGCAGAAATAGCATCATCTGGCGACGCAGAAATAGAGATCGAAATCTGAAAATCTCATTCTAACGAAATTATAATGCTCGGCATCGTCTTCACCTAAGAGAAGACATTTTACTTTCGTTCGCGACCGCGAACGAGGTCATCGAAAATTAAGATCGTTTAGATCTTATTACTAGCGCGGCTAATGAAACGATAGTTAGGTACGATATCGTTCGTCGTCGAATCGGGTGACCTGGCGTTCCCTGGCGACGAGGAATAATTCGCAATCGATAAATCTTTCTGTGCAGCGCAGTTTCTTTTCTACAATCTCGGTCAACGATCCATCTGCCCCTCGTTGAAAATGCATTCGTTCACGAATACATTTGGTTCACTCGCTTCGCTTCAAGTGGCGCTTCTGCGCCTCAAGCGACGCGGAGCGTCGTGTTGCAACGCCGTCCGTTCGGTGCGCGAGCAAAAGAAGCCGTACGAGAAACCCTCGTCGTGATTTACGAGGTCGCGCGGAAGTTATGACAGGGGGCTTGTTCCTCATGCATTTAGCCCCCGCTTAATTAATGATTTTCGTCGAGCCGAGCATGCGCTCGCCCGGTTAATTCGACGTCCTTACGTCTTTACGATCGCCGTCTCCGTTCTTTCTCGCTTCATCTGCAATCTCTTCCTCATTCCATCTCGCGGAATATATATATATATATATACATACAGAGCGTTTGTCTGTATATGTATTGGCGTGCTATATTAATATTAATGAAACACTCTCCGCGGAAATTAAAGTGGCAATTAAACGCGGCTTTAACGTTCTCTGCCGTTTCATAACGATTTCTTTTTGCCTCGCGAAGGGAGCGTAGCTTCGTCGAATGTAAATCCCTTGCTCTTCGATTTCGAATTGTTCATCGTTGAGCTGTTCGTTTCGTAATAAATGATATCGCGAACACTCAGCCCTTTTACTCCCCGAGATCTCATTAATTATCATTAGGTGTTCGCCGCTCCGGACGGCAGAACAAGCCCTCGCGCGCTTCGAGATAAGTTCTCTAATCGAGAACAGGTGTTCCCGTGTACGCGCTTGCTTACCGAGGATTCCGGTAACTGACGACGTCGTCGAACCCTCGCACGATGAGCAACAAAGTGCAGACGAGCGTGGAGTCTCAAGAAGTGGAAAGCAAAAAGAGCAGCTGACGTGGAACGCTCTTTGGAAGTGGAACGGCGAGATTTTCTCCAGCAGTACGGCAGTAAGGCTCGTGCTTCGCCGGAAATAACAGGGCGGTCGACAGTTGTCTTTCACGTTTCATACATTTCGCCTTATCCCTTGACTCTCTTTCCGCTTCTTATATTGAGTCTCCCCCGTCTCTTTGGCTTCCGTAGCTTCTCACGGACGTGTCTCGCTTTTCCGACGAGTCGCGCCGATTTCATATGCTTTTAAGTGCTTTCCACTGTAGGTCTCGAACTTTCGAAAATCCACTACCCACAGCATTTCACCCCAAATTCTAATCCCTACATCCAGCAGAGTTTCTCGCACGCTTACTCGAAGTGATCGAATTGGATTCTTGTCGAGTAATATCTCAGCTTCTTTTGTCACGTTTGTAAGATGCGCTATAAGATTTCTCTCTCTCTCTCTCTCTCGTCTGACAATTTATTTATTGCTCCTTGGTCCCGAATATAAACACGGAGCTGAACGGCTGGCTCGAATCTTTCAAATGATCGGGCAAGCTTGTTGCGTTTTGACCTCTTGGCCGTTTTCCAAGCACACAACTCGCCTGTTTCGCCTGCTAAGTAATTGAAGAGGCGTCTGATCGATCACAACCGAAAATGCTGACTCGTCACTGCCGGTAGACTGGGAAATAAGCGAGACAGTTGTCGTACCGGTCGGAAGCGAGTATATCTAACTTACGACTTTGTTACGGTCGACAAATCTCTCTCGAGCTCGCGAAATGCGAAACGACACCTGAATGACCGTAGTATTTTTGCCCGAGCCCATTCATCATGCAGTACTTCCGGGTGTCTTGCTTCGTTTTTTCCTGTATGAAAGTGCGCACGGCATATTTATTTTCACTCTTCCCTTTCCGCAATGTTTGTTTCATGAAAAGCGAACGCACGTGGAACCTAAAGTTGACCGAAATAAGTTCCATAATCATAAACTAAATTTACATATATCGGTGAGCAAATGCAAATAACCGAGCGCCGGTGTTCGCCATCATATCGGCAGTTCCTACATAAAGTAAGTTTAGCATTCGAGATTACATAAAGCCAAGATGTAGAAGGAAGGCAGAAAGAGATGTATGTAAATTCATAATGCTTTCAGAAAGTTTTACTCGATAATCGCGAGAGGGGGGGAAGAGATAGATAGATAGATAGAGAGATTGTCGGAACTTACTTGCGCCTGCTTGCTTCATTTTCAGGACGGTTAATTTCCTCTGCTTTTGTAATGTATTCTTCAGTCTCGCTACGGAGCAACCTACGGTACTACGCGTTGTTACACTGCACTTCCGGCTTTCCGCTAAGCTGGAATCAAGTGGAGCACTTGCTCTCTCTTTCTCTTAATCTCTCTATTTTATCGTACTTTTTTTCTTTTCTTTATCCGACGCCCCCTCATTCGTCTTGCGAATCTCGGGCTGACCGACCTTCTATCTCATAACTGATATTCAAATTTTGTTTACACACAGCAACGAAGAGACCTCTATATTCGAGCTCGATGCTTATCCGCTAAGCGAAGATCCGTATTATACTTTGCCTTTTATTGTCGGAAATTGTAACACGGACGCGCTCGAGAAACTGCCCGAGGAGATTGCGAAAGAATTGCGATATCTGCGCGCTCACGGCACGAATTATTCCTATTTTAGCTATATTATTCCTAGCGGAGTACCTCGATGATGCAGTTTGACAAGCTAAATGGATCGCATAATAACCCAATTGTAGAAAATAAACGCTTGTGGCTATTTGACCGACTAAACCAACGCGAAACCGACGATATATAATGATACGATAAAGCAGAACCGACCGCACAGATTCAGGTAAAAATCGATAACCGGCTTTGACAAAGCAAAACGTCGGCCGCTTGTGGGGCAACCTTCTCCGGCCACGGGCGCGATTGATTACCCACCTTTCGTGAAAATCGGCAATCATTTCAGATGCCTAAGTAACAGTGGTCCCACAACAACAAGTGGCTATTGGCGTGCTCTCGACTTCATAGCCCGGCTACCAGCTTCATTGATTGCTTCGTCGATGAGCAATTAATTAACTACGACAAATTCGATTTGCGTCTGTACGAGAAAATTCTACGATCTCGTTACCATCTCGAAAATATATAAAAAATTTTCCGGCGTGAACGTGTTTACGCGAAAATATTATTCTTTAATTTTATGGATAAACACATTTCCATCTTGAGTTCTATATTCCCTAGGCTGTAAAATGTGCATCTCGCAGAAAAATTGCAATCACACAGCATCGGGCTATAAACATAATGGTTATGTCACTTGTTATCTCAATACTTGTAACGCTCGCTGAAAAATTAATTGCGACTTCGTTATAATTGTCCGAGAGATTATCTCTGAACAACGCGTACGGTTACGGTAAATAATTTCATCACAACGTGTAAAAATGTTCTTTACACGTGCGCAAGCTTCAATCTGGTTTTCTCGGTCGATCGATACTTACGAAGGAGTGGTTAGGGGTTATTTAAACTTGGACAAATTTAAATGTTTAATGTCACGTGAGATTGATGATACGCTGCGCAATTGCATTATCAGTTCATTTGTGATATTAATTACGCGCTGTTACGAGTCTTCTTAACATTTTTAACACGTAACACGAAGTACAACTATAATGAGTCGGCGTACTAAGCGTTGATTTTTACTACTGGATGCTATATCCAGTCCGCCTCGTTCCAGTTGTACAGTCCTTTAATTACAGAAAGTTTGGAAGTTTAGACATAGAATCTATGTCCATGTTCAAGCCATTTTAACTTCCCTCTGGCAGAACAGATCTCTTATTCTTTTCACGTCGCGGTACATAACCTTCTCCTAACTCTGACAGGATTAAAATGCTCTTATCTTGCTGCGTTTCCATTTTGCATCTGGCATCTCGTTTTAAGCTTATATATATATATACATATATATACGTATATATAAATTTGTATGTATATACATTTTGATATACTTTCCTTCGTTTATTTAACACAAAGAACTGATTTAACACAAAGAACTGATCATGATAATAGTCATTATTGTAATGAAACGTGGGACGGTTTCCGCGTTAGACAGTACGCATTTATGATTATAACAAACGTTATCGCACTGTTTTAATCATTCTGAGGGGTGTTCTCGTAAGAAAGATGACTGCGGTTCACACACGGCAATGAAATAATCATTTAATTTTGATAACGATCCGTGCGGGCACGCATGTGTGACTGTGGAATTGGTTAACAAGCTTCCCGTTATGTCAGGACAAAGTAGCACCTAACTATTACGAATGACCAGATTAATATGTGTCATACTGTCTTCGGATTAGAGTTACATGCAAACGCAGCGAGAGATACTGGGAGCAGTTGACATTTCTGTTGCTGGCAATTTATAATACCGTTTCGCTTTTGTTGCATGCGAATTAATGAAAGCAAGTGACGATAAAGCGAGGGTTTAAAAAATTTTGCATTTCTTTCCAATGTGCG
Source organism: Aphaenogaster ashmeadi (assembly GCA_003063805.1). Taxonomy (NCBI): domain Eukaryota; kingdom Metazoa; phylum Arthropoda; class Insecta; order Hymenoptera; family Formicidae; genus Aphaenogaster; species Aphaenogaster ashmeadi. Next base: position 246,150 of record NJRQ01000062.1, on the reverse strand, counting down.
AAGTCAGTTAGTTTACGCTTTAAGAGTGATCAAAGCGCTAGTGAGAAGCCTCATTATCTGTTGTTTTATTCTTACATCGTACGATATAATCGCATCATTTTGCTCCAGAAATGATATATATACTGTACCAGAAAAAGCGAACGTTTCTTTTTCGATCGATCTTCGTCCATTGGTTTTCATTACTAGACTCATATAATTGACGTACACATACGGACTGGAAGACAGGGATAAATTGAAGCGATAAAGTAGAGTATCACGTTTCTTCTTTTTTCGATTCGACTTCGATTAACTCAAAACGTATTATCTTGTTGATTTAAAAGGTAGCGCAAACATTCGCGTGAATGAAAAAAGAATTATATGTTATAAATCACATTTGCGCAAGTTTAAAATAAGGAAAACGCGTTGTGATTTCTAATAATGCATTTTATATAATTTAATCTTATGCAATTTTTAAAACTCAAAGAAGTAATCACAAAAATTAAAATATTGAAATGCGTCAATGCATATTTATATTTATCTCTATATGTATTTTTATTTAATAACGTAATACTATTTTTCAGAAAAATGAAAAATGTAAAATCTCGGTGTAAACACTAGGATATCTACCATACTGTTGCTGCGGTCTAAATTATATACATAAAAGCAAATCCTTTTCTGTTTGTTTATATTTTTGCCGCGATGGATTTGGGCCCGCTTCTGTTATCCTCGGTTGTGCGCGTGCGATGTCTCCTCGGTAAAGCGCATACGTATTTTATGCCGTACCGACGCGACGCTCGGCCCGGCCCGCCATTTTCCCCGGACTCAACCTTAGGGGTTAGCCACGGTGGTTAACGACGAAGAACCGGTCGCTCCGTCCCTTTCCACCTCTCGGCTCTTCTCTCCGTCTCTCCACCTTGGACGCTCCTCCACCTTCTCTCTGTCTCGCGCTTTCTCTCTCCTCACCATTGCGGCCCCTTTCCTCCAACCCCTCTCCCGGAAAATCAATATGAAGTGGCGTTGGTATACGACGCGACGTGGTGGCTGCTACCGTGTGTGCCATCTCTCTCCGACCACCACGACCTTTCCTTTCTGCCTTTCCGACCCTCTTCCTCTATCTTTCCCCTTCATTCCTCTTCTCGTTTCCCGTTTTCTTCTTCTTCTTCCTCCTGGCGTGCAAACACCACCGTCCCTCGTGCATCGTCCGGCACTCTGCCGTCTGGTTCTTCCGCCCGACGCACCTTGTATCTTCACCATCAAATCCACCTAGGTCTCCCCAGGGGCGCCAGAACTCAGACGGCAGCCTCCGGCCTTGCCGGCGGATTGCGGCAGATCGGTCACCGAGTCACCAGGATTCATTCGGGCTGGCTGGCTCGTAGGTCAACATCCACCATTCTGCCACCACTGGTTGAATACCGCCGCGTGGCGGCGCCGTGCGTGTCATCGTACTTTGCGCTTCCTTTCGGCGAACGTCCCGCCGCCATTCCGCCTACTCGCTCCCACACGCGAGGAATATAATTTCTCTTGAGATCGCACCGGGCGTCTCCAGGTGACGATCCAGAAAAATAGACGAATAAGCGGAAGCAATAGATAAGTCATCTAAACGTGGCCAAAGAGTAGACTTTCGCAGTAGACTCTTCGTGTCCTCGTCTCGTACAACTCGATTCTTATCCCTCGCAAAATCGCCGCGCAAATGCGGCGTACGCAATTTTGCGCACCGTTTCGATCGATATATCGTCGCGACACGCTAATGACGCAATGCATCGTGATCTGCTTTTGATAACGCTATTCGTCTGCACGGTCTTTTATGTTTTCAGTTACATGAAAGAGGTTTCTCTTTGCATCCAGCACGCGCAATACTTATTCATCATACACGATACATAGCGGAATCATGAAATTTCTACGAGCTTGAATGCATAGCTCTCCGCTTTAACATTTTTGATGTAGCACCGTGAATTTCCGAGATGGTACATTTCCCACGGATATAGAGGTATTATATTTAAAAAAAAAACAAACATAAATATAATATAAATAAATAAATAAATATATGCAAAACAAAAGTCAGAATAATTGCGCGATGAATCGGATTTGTTGATCTTTCTTTTTAAAACAATTTATTAATTTCCTTCCTTCAACATAAATCTCATGACACTCCATCGCACGTGCATAAATAAATGTATCAGGTTAACACGGTAACATAAAAATATATTTAAAAGGGGTAAAAAAGAAGAGACAAGTTTAACGTCCGCGAAAGAAAATCCCCTTTCGTCCGGGCGTTCTGCGGGGAAAACACAGCACTGCGTCATGCGCGGTGGCGTCTCGGCCGGCAGGGGTGGTGGTGGTGGTGGTTCGTGCGCTCTAGGGGTTGTTCGGCGCCGTAGTGTGGAGAGTACGGGGGCGCGGGGAGGGTGGGTTTGGCCAGGTAGTCGTGGCGAGAGGGTCCGCGGGGGTTGCACCGGGGGTGGTGGGAAAGGAGTGAACGGCGAGGCGAGGCGAGGCGAGGCGAGGCGAGAGGACGGGCACGCTAGGTTAGTAGCGGAGGTACACGTTGTACCAGCCGGCAGTAGCGAGCGCCGTGCTTAACACGGCCTACACGGCTGACGGCCTTCCCGCTGCGCGCGTAGAACCCGTACCGTAAAGGCGGCCGCCCTCGTCGCGCGTCGCGCCACGTCGCCTCGCCTCGTTCCGCCGCGCGTCGCCACGCCGCGCCGCACAGGCGACCCTCAGCCACGCGCCGTGTTTTTCCCCCCGAATATATACGGCACGGGACGCGCGCGCCCGGCTCACCCCGTGAGACGAGGTGTGGATAATGGTAGCGAGGAAGTGCCGGCGTCGTCGTCGCCGTCGAGTGGCGTCCCGCCGTCGCCGGCAGCCGGAGCCGGAGCGACGCTACTACTCGCGTGAACGACGGTCCGGCGAAGGCGCGGAGTGAACGGCCTCTCCTCTCGCGTGATCGGCTCCTCGCTCCAGCACGCCCCGGCGCGTCAGGATTTTAAGGCGTGGAGGAGGCTCTCTCCCGTGCGCGTCAACTCCGACGGCGATGCGTCGTCTTCGTCGACGGTGCGTGCGCGCGCGTGCGTGCGTCCCAACGTACGGGGTGGAAAAAAGGGCTTTTCGCACTGCGGGATAGCGTGCGCTGAATCGAAGGGACCCGGGAGTGAGCGGCGTGCACCCCACGCGGCGGCGCGGCGCGGCGTGTTCTCTCGCGTGAGGCCCTCGTTCGCGCGAACGAACGCACGTTCCCTTCCGTCTCGGAAACTCGCGTGAGAACTCGCGGACAGGCGTGAAAACTCTTTCGCGTGGAAATTCGTGAGTGCGCGGACGATACGTGCGCGCATTCTTCTCTTCTCGGATTCTTTTTTTCCTTTCTCTCCAATGTAAAGAAACGAGAAAACGAAGCACACTCGCTGGCCCCGGTTTGTGACTCGGTGATATATACATGCCGAAATCGATTAGCGTTCGATTAATAATTAAAGTTGGGAGATTGAAACTCGATATACGAGCAGTCCTCATAAATTGAATATTTTTACAGAAATTTTTAAAACGATTTGTTATTAGCCCGCGCATAAATAAAAGACCTATTAGTCGTGCACAGGATACGTTATTTATAAAGAATTTTTAATGCGTTATTTATCAATAATTTTTCCGTATCGAAATTTTGCATAGTCGGTATCCAAACTTCCAATCTAACAATAAGTAGAAAAAAACATTAAAGGTGGATACATTTTATTTTATATTGAAAAAATATTGGCCGATTATACCGGCAAGGATCGATACGTTAGACAAACAGATAGGCTTCCCGGATTCGCATCGTTTGCGCAAAATAAAGCCCAGCAAGGAAATTTTGGCGTGCCACGAGAATCCCTTATTGTAACGGGACTGTACTTTTACGAACTGCACCCTTATAGTCAAACCAGCTCCCGGCTGGTTTTCCAATCAAACGCAATAAAATTTTACGGTTTTGCGTTTCGGAAATTAATATTGCATATGAGCCGCCTATAATCGTGAAAAATATATTTTACAACTTTTCGTGATGAATAATAAATTTTCAAATTTTCAATAAAAGTATAGAGCGGATTGATAAATCAATAATTTTTGTAATTAACAAATTTGTACATATAAAACGCAAAAAACTTCGTGCAAATTAATCTGGCATCAGTATAGTCGCGTTATATAAAAGAGTAATACTACTTAAATAAATGTTCTCTGAATCAATACGCTGAGACGCGCTGTTTGATTCAAGTGGTATTTATTTTTAATGTAGCAAGTTCTTTAATGTTGTGTATTTTTCTAAAATACAGTAAACAGCAATATACATAGAATGTGGATACTACACCCGTCAATGAACTTTCCATAGACTTTGTATAGCCGCCAGGTAGGGCAGGAATATAAAATGGAATGCTCATTTTTTATTGGCGAAGTATAAAAAGAAACGAGACTGTAAATCTTAGCTAAATAGAGATTACTAGCCACTAACATTTTTATTCCCATGCTGCAACTGCAGTTAATTACTTTGGAATTAACATAACAATTACGAAGGAACAGCCAACGGAGGAAGACCAGAATCTAGTTATTTATTTCGAGGAAGTTAGTTTTCCGGTTCAAGGGACTGTTATCTCCTCCTGAAGCCTATTTGTAATAACGTAAACTATCAAGTTACAAACGCGAACTTCGTCGTAAGTCTCTCAAAATGAAGCGAAATGCAAATTTGCTAATCCCGTAACTTCCACGATCGAATGGACGAAGTAATAAAATAATTCTCAGAACTTTCTTGATTACGCGAGATTCAATGCTCACCCTTCGTAACGGAAGTTACGGGTTCTTGATGATGAAATTACACACGAAATGTTCCTCGTACCGTTATCAGAGTAAAGCGAACTCGGTTTGAAATATTAAAACGCTCTAACAGGCTCATTTGTCTATTAACGGGCATATCTCTTCGGAACAAATTGTATATGTACACGTGGGCTTCAAGTTCCATGCTCGAAAGTAAAATATTGCACGAGAGAAAATCGAATCCCCCAAGCCTATCCATCTTACCTTCTCGTGGCATGTTGCCGCTTAACGTTCCGCACGCGATCATGGCGACAACGAGCTTCCTTCCTAAGGCCGGCGTCAAGCCGGCGATAAAGCCGAGAGTAAGATGCGTGCACCGGTCGTCGAAAAAAGACGGGGGACAATTGTCGTTTCCGGCGTGCGCGAATTATGAGACGGCGACACATCGACCGACACGTGTTTGTGCTTTCAGTGGATACCACGATCCGTCGTAACCATCTAGAGATTCCTGCGACGAGAGAGAGTGCGCGAGAGAGTCGCGAGACACACGAGTAACGAGAGAAGAATCGAGTTTAAGTGTGCTTTGAAATCTCAGTGTTGTTCCACCAGTGTTGCGCGACAAAAAAAAGAGAGGATCGTGCGGTGTCGCGCAAAATCGCGATACGGAAGACCGGCGAAAGTGGAGTAACTGGAGAAGAGGAATTCGCGATCGGGAATGCGAATCCAGTTGGATACACGCAGGGGCCAGCATCGTGGAATGAGTGATATCTCGTGACATATCGAGTGGAGAGAGAGGATAAATCCGGGCGCGAGAGTGCTCGCTCGATGAATTACAAACTGGTCTGTGTTGATCTAGTCGATAACGTCATCATCAATAACATAAAAAAAAATCCTATTAATATTATAATCCTCTTCTGAATATATATATATATGTATAATAATACTAATTTTTGTGTGGGGTGTGATTATAAAATTTACCGTTTGTTCCAAGTTTGAGAGATATATCGCCGTATAAAAGAAATCTATAAATATATACATATGTGTATGTATACGTGTATATACATGTATGTCGTTGACGGAGATGATCTAGAGGAAACACGGGCGTAAGAGCCGTCGCGAAGAGAGAGAGAAGAAAGGTGACGCTTAACGACCAAACGAAAGTTGTCAATTACTATTTAATCGTCGTGTTAAAGTTTCCACGTTCAATTATTATAAATGTTAAAGTTGGTTCGTCTGTAGAGTCCCCCCGTTAAATAATCTACCTCTCTTAAGTATCGACAACGAAAAAGATCGGTTAAACGGCCTATAACTATATCTATGTGTAGAGTGCTACGGATCTCGGCAATGATTGTACCTGGTTTGATAAGGTATTAAATCTCCTTCTCGGGAAAGAGAAGAAACGAGAGCGCCGTTTTTCCCGTTTCGAAGGTAAGAGAACGATTTACTTTTCAATTTGTCCAAACAGTTTCCATGGTGGTATTCCCGGTATTGTCAACCCTTTTATAATCCGATCATAAAGTCAGGTTACTTCAACGACGCGTAGAATTAATTAAATTGTTCTGTCACTTTGTGTAATTGTTGGTTACGATATTTAATAAAGTGAAAACCGAAAGGAAGGCTTTTATATTTCAAAACGGTTTAACTATGTGTATGTGTGTCGCAGTGACATTTTATATATAACTCGTTGAAAGGTTTAACTCTCGGTGCAATTGCAATTGCAAGAGGTTTCAAACGTAACGCTTTCGAGCACGTAACGTGACACGCCTCTTGGCTCGCTACGACTTTTATCTGGCCTGCGTGCATCCGATACATGTGCGATACACGCCGACTCCCGATGTCATCTATCCAACATTTTCCCCAGCAGTCACAAAACCGGAGGAGAGAACAAAACGAGGTGTACCGCGGCCGATTATTGCCGCGCGCGTGTACAATAGGTTTTCACAATAGAGCGCCATACATTTGTCATTGTCGTGCTCGCCTTCGGGCGCCGCCACGTCCGCGAACAAGAATATCATTCGCAACAATATATCTATTGTTCTAAGAAAAATGTAGGAATAACGGGGCAATTCTCGGTGGAGTAGATGCAAGTGTAAACGAATCGCCGTAAAGCCCGTATCAGACTACGCATTGGAGATTGAAGATTGCGAATTGGAGATTAGAATTCCACCAATCCAGATAATCTTGATCTTCAATCTCTTCGTTCTGATTAGTCGAATTCTAATCTCCAATTCGCAATCTTCAATCTGCAATGCGTAGTCTGATTCGGGCTTAATGTTACCGCCGCCATTGGTTTCTCGTGATGCAATTTATAACTTCTTGAATTGCATATTAAATACCATTAACTGCGAACTGATTTAATCTACGTCTCTTTTAACGAGCTACTAATTACTCCGTTCTGAACTTTACTTGTATTTTATCTTAATCGTGTAATGCGCAAATTGTGTAACAAGTCCAAGTTCAAACAGACGAGCCGTATTATAACGTGACGTAACAAAATGCTGTTTCTATCGGGAATTCGGGAAACTCGCCTTCATTTAAACGCAAAGCTTTTCCATGCGAAGCGAGAAAAAAGTCTACGACATTTTCTACGGCTATTTTCTCGAACTTAGGGGCGCCAATAGGGGGGGGGGGGCGTACGAGGCGAGTTAAATTGTAATTTGTGGGCAGAATATAACCGCGATCTCCGCGTGAATTCTCGCTGGTATCTTTACTCCTTCCTTTTTCAGTCGTTTCCTTTTGTCGCCGTTCACCTCTTTCCACATCGTTGATCTCAATTACGTATCAGCCAGTTTGCTCGAACGGGAGATCTCTCTATTACACGAATGCTAGCGACAAGTTGGAACAGAATAGCACTTAGTAAAACAGCCAGGTCTCCTAATCGACTCCATTCAATATTTGTAGGAAAAGAGTGAATTCTAGTGGTGTATGTAGCTAGTACATAGCAACAATATGCAAAACATAAATATGCTTCTACTTTTTTTGTCGCTTGGCAGAGTTAATAGCTTCGCCAATAATCTTTGATGTCAAAAGGGAGCGTGCGGACGCGTGCCAACACACACACACACATTTGTTGGCACATTTTCGTATACTCGCCAATGTGACCGGCAAAGCCTGGTTGTGCGTGTTCGAAGGCTTATCGTGCCGCTTTGATGTGTTTCGATTCACCCTTAATGTTTCATGCAAATCCTAGGAGGGGCAACAAAGTAATGCGACGTATGATATCGTGATATCGCGACATCGCGACAAGTAATATGCAGATTGCAGAGCAGTTTTGCTACAGTGTCGTGAATAGCATCGCGTTACTTTCGACACGTTGAAAATACGGTGTACGACATGACGTTTTTCGAGCCGGCCAAATAGTAATTAAAATTCAATAGCGTTTCTCGAGGTATTACGACATTTAAGCGTTCGATTCGCGTGTTCATTAATGCGTAACGAACAGCCCGGGAACAAATCGATGCAATTTCAGCGGAACGGCTAATTACCGGCCGACCGTTGCATTTCGCCGCACAATAATACTGAATGGCTCTACGTTAATCGTCGAAATTTTTCCGTCGAAATCATCCATGAGCGCAAGCGCGCGGTTCCGCTCCGAGATACGGTAAGGCATTAATATCGCAATTGTGCGAGAATCAAGATACAGCGGCGGACACGTGTGTGTCTGAATTGTCTACGTTGCGTTCGCATTCACGAGCATTTATCGATCAAGACGCGACAGAGTGGCGAGAGAACGTAGGCGTCACCGCTGTGAAAATTGAGTTGCAAACTTCGCGCGATGTTAAACGCTTCTCTGGCGTTTGACGTCGACGTCGTAAGCGGTCAGTCGCGACATTATGTCCAGTACCCGTCCAGCTCCCGTTGTTTCCTCGAAGCGCGAACAAGTCCCGTCCTTCGATCCGATCAGAACACGTTGGAATGAAATATACGAAATTGAATTTAGCCTCGCCTGTCACTCCTCTCTGACCTCGTGCTTTAAATATTTGCAATCGATGCGAAAAGTTCACGAGTCATTGACTCATCTCCCACCCCTGCTGCACTTTTCTTCGTCTCACCTATTCTCTTCCGTTCGTTGATGCGTCCGCGTCCATCTCGCTCCGTCTCTTCTCCACCCCCTTTTTCTTTCCCCTATCTTTTCTTCGGCGACCCACTACTATCTTCACTACTCTCTTCCCGCCCTCTCTCTATCTTTTTCTCTCTTATCGGTGCTTCTTGTAGCGGCCGATCTGCCTCGCTCTCCCGTCTCTTGTTCAACCCTTCAACACTTCGCTCGATCGCCATCCCGCTTTATCTCCTCCATCGCGCAGTCTCCCTGTTCTCTCGTCGATCGTTCGAGTCTGCTACCCGCCTTCGAAAAAGCCGTCTCCCTTACATCTCCCGTCAAGGCCGAGTTACTTCGAACTCGAGATACAACGACAGTCCGCACGCCGAAAGTTCGCTGCCAAGATTGTAAATTTCTCACGTAATAGATATACAGTCGTTGTGCCTAAATAGGGACAGGCATCCTAATTCGGGACAATTCTGTTCTAACGCATAAAATTTTACGCGTTAAAAAATTTTACGTTTTTAATTTTTTAATGGAAAACGGGGTTATTAGAGCGCGTAATGCAGAAATCAGAATTAATTTACATCAAACGGTCGTAAATTAGAATTGTCCCGAATTAGGATGTCCCTATTTAGGCACAACGATTGTATGTTTAAGTCCTTCCGACGAGCGTCGATTAACGATTACAATCACGTTATTTTCACGAAAGAGTCTGCAACGCGCACGCGAGATAATTCGAGGATAGTTAGTCGGATAAAATTCAATCCGCTCAGATACGAAGTCCTGGCTCGTTTTATCGACTGATTGTCTGCGAAATGATGCCCTTTAATAGCGATAATTATGAAAAATCCACAGGGAACGGCGTACGCGAAATAACGTCCCTTGACCCTTTTTGCACGTATAAAGTAGTTTCTGCAGTAATGCCAGTAATATAGGAACGGAGATACATCATTACGCCTGCTAGGAACGCAATTTGTTGTGGAGACATTGGAAGTTGCGAAGAATAACTCATCCCGAGGCGGAGTTTTTTTTTGCTTTTCAAACTTTTCTACTCCACTACTTATGTCTACCACCGTTTTCCAAGTCACTCTACGGTTCTCCATTTTAAACAATTATAGTCGACTTCAAAAATTCCTCGCTGTCGCATTCTACTTCTGCCTTAGCAGTATATTTTGCTGAAATCGAAGATGACGTTTTCTCGAGGAATAAATGCGTTCGTATCTCACAAAGCCACAAGTTCACTGTTATTTTTGCGACTTTGCGAGAATCGCTGGATTATTAGCGATCGTGACAGTGATGGCCTATTTTCTTGGATCTCTTCCTTCTTTTTTGCCAGAAAATTCTTACCAGTTCTTTCAACGGCGAGGATAAGCTCACCGTTGCATATTTCGTAATTGCCCTTCCCGGAACACTTTTATCGCAGAATAATCCGGTTGTCAACGGCGACCCTTTATTTCAGTCCGTGGCATCGTGAGCTAAAGACTGTTCTTACTTAAAACATGCAGATCATGGCGGCGTCATACCATCCGAGTTTCATCCCTCATTATACGACGCCACTAAGGTATCTAATTTTATACATAAAGGTAGATATCGACATGAACGTAACGAGTTATTGATGTAATTACACATCGGTCTCCGGAAAATTGCTCAATTATTTGAGGATATGTCGTACACACGTCCTTTTATTAGCATAGAAATTGATAGCATTCAATTTGCAGCAATTCATCTTTGTGACATCACGATTATTGGATCATAGCGTTTTGCAGTAATACTTCAAAAATCCGGACTATCCTGACACTAAGTCATTAAAAATTCAGACTACCTGCCTTCGGATGCAAGCGTTTCTTCTGATTCGCATTAAAACTGATTGTAAGTGACGTCTTCTTAACTTTAACGTCACTGACCCAGAGAAGACTACTGTGATATTTCATCTTCCAATTTACATTCGTAAATCCCATGAGACCTCTATAGCTGTTTTTTTTTCATGGAAATGTTCTGCATTTTCTGTGCCCAGTTGCAACAACACGTTCTACAAAATCAATACCGTTTTATTTACCGCTCGCTGTTTACCTTGCGTTCTAAGCGCCATGTCGTAACTTCGTTGATTTCATCATTGTAAATCCCAGACAAATTTCGAATTCATACTTCTATGCGACTGCCATCATTAATTCGAATACTGCATTATCGTAATTTTATTACTGTCATTAAACGATTAGGTATTATTTTGAATGAAGACTTTACGGCTATCGCAACAGCTACAATATCACAGATGGCCATTCGCGGATGTTAAACCTACGGTTTTCTACGACTCCAAATTGTCTCGTCGTGAAGTCACATTTGGTATTATCACGGTCGGCATTACACATCTTTCGGTACTTCTGGCGCCTTGAAGTCATGAATTTCGACTATAAGGTCGTATTTTGTATCATAACTCCTTATATAGCTAATATCGTTTGCTATAATAAAGACCAACTGCTTTTTCTCTATTTTGCCTTTCT